>VZRN01004184.1:505402-525402 GCA_013397935.1 Dasyornis broadbenti
TTTTTTGGTGGGGTTTTTTTTTTTTTAATGTTTAAAAAGAATAATACCAGTTGTATTTTAAAAAGTCAATAAAAATGGGCAAGCTTATTGGGTAATAGTAGTGAAAGAGGCAATCAGTGGAATTTGTGAAATTAAACAATGGACTAATAGAATTTATCTCCTGAAATTATGCTCAGAAAAATATATGTGTATGAGGACTAGGGACAGCAAAAAAGGCATTTTAGAGTCAAGTAATCAAGTTTGCAAAATTATTGTTTGCTGGTTTCAGCTTAGGTTATTGCAGTCTGAGTTGGCCAAATCATTGAACTTCAAATTTCTCAATATGTATTCTTTGCTATTCATTGCAAAACAACCTCTTAGAATTCGGCACAAGGATCTCATTAAAATATGGAATTAAAATAAGGACATTTTTGAACATAATGTCTGAACATGAGGTAATAAAGAGATACAGCAGAGATACAGAAGTCTTTTTCTATGTTTTTCCATATAACCAATCTTCTAAATTTATGGAAAACAATTTGGTAAACCAATCATATGGGGGTTTTGTGAACTTTAATGTTTTCCTTCCAAGATACTCAGTGGTAATTGCAATGAATTTTTAGACATCACTGGTATGTGAGTTACAATTCACATGTTCTGTATGTATATGTTTGATCAGTATCATTATAATTCAGTGTCTGCTAAGTTCTGTCTGCTAATCTTTCTCAATGATCTTCAGCTACAAATTTCTTGTTGACATTTTATTGTGAAGAAAATTTAAACTAAGTGGCTTATATTACATAAATATCACAGTTTCAGTTGTTAGCAATTCATACTAAGAATTGTAAATATTCTATACTTCTATAGTACAAAATACTGAAATTTCTCCTTATCTTCCTGAGATGTCAGTAGTAGAGAAAACTACTTTTCTGTTGTTTCCTCAATTAAAAAAAATAGTAAAAATTATACTAAAAGTCTTTGTAAACAAAAGACAATCTCTTATTTAAGTTAAAGTAACAACTCCCTAGTTAAAGGCAAAAATCGCAAGAGAAAATGAAGTCTTTCTGTCTTCTCATCTTCCTAGGCCAAAGTGTTAGAACTGCATTGACTATGATTAAAACATTTAATTTTTCCTTTTTTTGGTAACTGGTTTTTTTTTTAATTCCTGTTTAAAAATTAGTCATATAAAAGTATCATTTTGAATGCTTGGTTTTCATTTGATAGTGGCAGAAAATTATTTAACAAAGAGTGTGGAAAATGCCCCATCCTCCTTACTATCTTCACTTTCCCATCACCAATTTCAAACTTCTAGAGCTAAAAAGACAATCTGACTTGCAAATACGTCTGTTCTCCCCACTGCTCTGTCTGAGCTGAAAAAGACAATCTGACTTGCAAATGTATCTGTTCTCCTCATTGCTCTATCTTCTTATTTGCTGCCTTCCTATCTTCCCCATCCTTTCTTTCTCTGAAAACAGAGCAGAAACACAACTGTAATTGTTAAAAACAAGCTCTGGAAGAAGAAAAAAGGCAACTGGCTTTGTTCATTTGGTGTCTTCTTTCCTACGCGGCATAGATAGATTCAGAAAAATATACCTTCTGCTAACACTTTGGTAATACTCTCCGAAATTTTTACACTAGGTGCTAAAGTAAATGGGAAAAGGAAATCTCCAAGGGAATGTGTGCATACTGGGCTAGTGCCCTGTTTCTTGTGCATTCACAATTTGTTGTGCATATCTGTCAGTTTGTTAGCAAGAGGTTTTTTAAGTTTAACGGTAGATGTGTCTGTAGACATCAAGAGAATTGTTTTCTTTTGCGAAATAGCAGACACCAAACTTTGAATAAATACTCCAGTCTAACTCTGGTTGTAGAGAATAAGGGGTATTTCTGAAAATACTGCCCTGTGCCAGTAAAAGTCTGCCGCACACTTTTGATGTGTGGAAGATAAATTTTCTAGGACCACTGAACAACCAGTATTTATAGGATCCATCCTGCATAGTGAATGTCTTCAAGAAGCCACTACATCCCCTTTTTGGCTTAATTTTTGCAAACCACTCTTCACCTCATTGTGTTTAATTTCAAACTTCTCAGTACCTGTGAAATGAATTTTCTTATATTTTTCATATTTGCATGCAGTACAGATTTTCTGGATCTTTTTAGAGTCCCTGGTGACCTTTCCATTTTCATGTTCTCAAATTTGGTGATTGTTGCTTTAAAATTATGCTAAATACCAGGGTCTAGGACTTTGTGGTCTGACACAGAGCCCTGGTGCAACTCTGAATATCAAACTGGCGAGGTTTGCTTGACTCACTGAGGCTCGAACCTTGCTGTCACAGGTATCCAGGAAATACTAAACTGTTTGCAAATACAGTAAAATCTGCTCTAAAATGGATTTTAATTTCTTGCCCCTGTGTTTTTAGTGGAGATGCAGGCCATGACTTCATTCCTTTGATTCATATCTAGTCCAAATCTATCCTTGTTATATTCCAACCAATTTTTTAGTAATAATATTGCTATTTTTATTCCCCCATCGCATGTGTCCCCATCTTGCCCCCCACCCATTCTAATGCAGTTGCTATTAACTTGTCGTGGTTTGACCCTGCCCAAATGCCAAGATCTACTCGCTCGCTCTCCCCTGCCACAGTTGGGCAGAGAAGAGAAAATAATTAACACACCCAGGGCTCATGAGATGAGATAAGGAACCCGGAGAAGACGTATTCAGGGCAAAACAGGCTGAACTTAAAGTTACAGAGTGATTTATTGCTAACAGAGTCAGAGGAGTAAATGAGAAGTGAAATAAAATCTTCAAAGACACCGTTTCTCAGCTCAACCCCCTCCCTCCCTCCCAGCAGCTGCAAAGGGGGAAAAGGCATGGCACGGGTGTAGGTCAGTTCATCACTGAAATCTTTTTCCACTGCTCGGAGGAGAGGAGTCTTTTCTTCTGCTTAGCCACCAGTTCCAAATCTCACAAGCAGCAGCCCGCCTGAACCTGCCGCAACATGAGCTCCCCTCACGGACAAACAGCCTTCCCAAAACTGCTGCAGCGTGGGGTCCCTTGTCCACAGGGTACAGACTTCTGAGGCCAGACCGTACCATCTTGGGAGCAAGGCTTTTTCTCTTTACTGGGACTCCCGCTGCACCACAGCCTCCTCCAGGCATCCACCTGCTCTGGCGTAGGGCACCTTCTCACAGGCTGCGAGTGGATCTCAGCATTTTCCGTGGGCCCCATGGGCTACAGGGCTACAGGGGCATCACCTGCTTCACCATGGGCCTCACCACGGCCTGCAGAGGCTGCAGAGCTCTGGCACATAAACCTTCCCCTCCCCCTCCTTCTCCACTCACTTTGGTATCTCCATGTTGTTTTCCCTCACATATTCTCACCTCCTCTCCTCCTCTGGCTAAAAAGAAGTGCGTGCACCCATTGTTTTGATTTCTTCTTAAATATGTTACCACAAAGGCGTAACCAACATCTCTAATTGGCCCAGGCTTGGCCAGCAGCATGTCCATCATATTCAGAGCCATCAGGGATTGGCTTTGCTGGACATGGTGAAAGCTTTGAGAAGCTTCACATAGAAGGCATCTTTGTGGGCCCCCCACTAGCAAAAATCGGGCCAAGCAAAACCAACACACTTGTGTGCTGTAAGTTATGAGGCAATCAGATTTTCACTCAGGTCTTATTTTGGTGCTCTTGAATTTTTTCAGGCTATTCTTTGCTGTGTGCTATAAACCATTTTATAGTATTTATGTCATTTCCATGAAAAGTCATAATTTATAGGACCTGTCACTGTGCTGTGTTTTTAAACTACAGGTAACGGAATCTAGAGATTTCTTGAATTACCTGAAACTGTCTTACATTCCCTTGGTAACAGGGGCAGCTGAGGTGCTCAAAGTCCCAGTGTACTCACCAAAATTGTGGTGGTGAAACAAAGCTAAGAACATCACCTGAAGTGATGTGTATGTTTTTAATTCTGTTTGGAGCACAGTTATATAACTTGTGGAATGACAACAGCTTCTCATTTCATTTACATCTCTGGGAAGCCACAGGTCACTCTAAAACCATTGGTATGAGCGCACAAGGACATAAAGATTTTATTTAATGTCATGTTTTAAGGATAGAAGGAAATGTCAGATTGAGCACCAGAGCTGTCTCTACCCTAAGCAATAGTAATGATATTTAGATATTGTTGCTGGTAGGACAAGGTGTCAAATCTGTGAGTCTTGCTGCAGTGTGCTTTGTAGTGTCTTCATGTAGCATCAACCTTGCAATGCTGAAAGCGAAGTCTGCTAAGGTTACTGTAACAGCAGTGTGACTTCAGTGATAGAAATAATTTAGTAAGGCTCTTCTATTTTGACTTGAGAAAGACCTGACTATTTTTCATAGCACACCCTTTCTTGTTGCTTGAAGAGTGCAGGTCACTTTCTGTAAATTTCTGCATTTCCCATTGTATTCATCTTGAGGTATGAGATTAGAGACAGGGGTTTTTTATTTCTGCTGACATTGCTCTTAAATGGAGCTCTCAGTGTATCATAGTGTGTTAGTTTATGGGAAATGTGGGGATGACACAAAAAAGTAGACTTAAGTGTTTCAGTTTGGGTTTTAGCTGACAGAGTATTGTATTTCAATTACTGTTGCTGAAGGTGACTTTTTTCTAAAAATTTAGTTTTTTTAGAGTGTATAGTATATTGAAACATTTTATCAATATGTGCTCATATTTGTATACATATATCTGTATGTTGCTATGTAGGTACATATTCACATATTTGTATTTTTATGTGTAGATGTATATATTTTTATATATCTGTATGTATGTATAGATACCTATGTACATATATTGGTGTGTATAGTGGCACTCTTATATTTTAATATACAGGACGGTTATATTTTAAATGCCACTCATTATCTTTGTTACATTGAATTAGTAATTTTTGGTTATTTCTTCTGTTACATGCTCACCTAAGACTATAATTTTTCTGAGGACTTGACATCCTTATCCTGCTGCAGTGACAGGTGTCTGTCTTGTAAAGTGTTTATTGTTTGCTGCTTTGAGTAAACACGTTAATAAATATTTTGATCAGAAATTAATTTTTTATCTTCCAACAGTTTTTCTGATTATCATGAGGTTGATTTATGAATACTCTGAGAACATGGCAAATTAGTAACAGAATCATAGAGAATCACTGAGTGCCTGAAACTGGCAGACACCTCTGGAGATTGTGTAGTCCCACTCCTCCAATAGGTCCAGGCCTCTGCCCTGGTAGTATCAGCTACAGCAGGCTACCCAGTACTGTCAAATCTGAGTATGTCCAAGAATGAAGACTCTGCAACCTCTCTGAGAAGGCTCTTCCAGTGTTTGGCCACTTCTGATGGATACAAATATTTTTATTATGTTTAGCTGGAATTTAATCTGGTTTTTTTATTGATGCTTGTTGCCTCTTTTCCTGTCACTGAGCACCACTTTAAAGAGTCTGTCTTCAGCTTCTTTGTAGATTCCCATCAGGTATTTATGTATGTTGATATATGTCACTGAACTTTCCCTTCTCCAGGCTGAGCAGACCCAGTTTTCCCAACCTCTCTATACACGGTATAGCAGATGGTGCAGTACTTTAATCATCTTTGTGGCCCTTCATTGGGTTCACCCCAGCCACGTCCATGTCTCTCTTGTACTGGGGAGCACAGAACTGGACACAGCCCCAAGATGTGCCTTAAAACTTCTGAATAGAGGGGAAGGATCATCTCCCTTGCCCTGCTGGCAGCACTAGTCTCTGTGCAGCTCAGGGTATCATTGGCATTTGGCACAAGGGCATATTACTGGCTGATGGTCATTCAGGTATCCACCAGGATCCCCATGGAATTTCCTGATGAAGTGCTTTGCAGCTTGTCTGTTCCCAGACTGTGCTTTTACATACTTTATTTCTCCCCAGGGGTGGTAATTTGCACTTGTCTTTGTTGAACTCCATGAAATTCCTGTCAGACCATTTGTCCAGTCTGTCAAGGTCTCTCTCAATGGCAGCACAAACATCTGTTGTGCCATCCCCCATTTTTGTATCATCAGCCAAGTTGCCACAGTGCATTCTGTCCCATTGTCTGGGTCAGTAATGAAGATGTTGAAAAGTGGTGGCCCCATTGCTAGCCCCTGGACTACTCCTCTAGTACCTGGCCTTGAACTGGACTTTGTGCCTCTGGTCACAACTTTTCAAGCCCAGTTCTATCCAGTTCAAGGGAACTTTACCATCCACTTATCTAGCCTATACCTCATCAGTCTGTCTATGAGCATTTTATGGGAGACAATGTCAAAAGTCTTACTACAATCAAAAAGAACACCCACTGCTCACGCCCTGTCCGCTGAGATAGTAATTCCTTTGGAGAAAGCTACCAGCCTAGTTAGTTAGAGCATGGTGTTGATAACATCAACGTTGTGGATTCAGTGTATGTAAGGGTCATTTACTTAAAGAGTTGGGCTTGATTATCCTTGTGGTTCCTTTCCAACTCAAAATATTCTATGAATCTATGAATATTATTTGCCCCTATGACCACTCCCAGTGATCATCTTATCTATTATATGGTCCATCACCTTCCCAAGATGTGGTTGACTTCTCTAGTTTCTCAGAGCCTTCTTTTTGAACATGTATCCATGCATGGCAGTGCTCCAGTCATGTGAGTTGTCCCACCTTGTCTCTGTGACCCCAATGGGTCCAACAAGTGCAGACAGATCTCTCCTTCCTCCTGTCATCTTTCATGGGGGTGTGCTGTGTGCATTTGAACAGCAGCTTCAGATAGGCATCTAGTTGTGATTATTTTCCCAGTGTGTGGAAAACCACGCTGTAAAAGGCCAGTGTCCACAAAAGAGACAGTGGAGTCCTGCAAGAATCATCTTTATTTGAATAAAGGGAGAGAGTCCACTGGGCCATACGCCTGTGTAATCTCTTGAGTTTTAGGAGGACACAACCTCCTTTCATCCTAAACTGACTGTATGTAGCCCTTCTCCTTTCCCCTTTGGCTGATTTATGAGGAAGGTACAACCTTCCCAAATTGCCTACTACATGTTACCCCTTTAAGATATATCCTCCACCATCATGCATTGTATAGCCATTAAAATTAGTTTTAAGCCCACCCTGACTGTAGAAGTTAACGTTCATAAGCCTATTAAGCCTGCACATTTTTCCCTGAATCTCAGACTGCACTCAGGTCTGCAGCAAACTTGTGTGACTTGATGTTTGTGAAGACCCCCACAGCCATTTCTCCAGAATTGATTGGTTCTTTCAGATTGAGTTGTTTGTGAAGACATTAACACACATTTCTCCTATCATCAGGAAGACCCTAAAGAACCTCCCTCATACTGTCAGCACTCTGTTATTTCTGTGCATAAGGTGAAGGTCCTCCCTGCTGTACATTCCAAAGTCTTTTCTGTCCATATCTACCTGTGTGCTTTTTCTTTCCAGTCTGAGCCACAGCTCCCTCACTTGTCATTTCATCAACATCTTTGTTCCCTGACATTCTTCTTTTAAAACTCCTCTCATTGATTTGGCTCATCTGTTGTCAAAGATGCTTATTTCTCTGTATTTATTTGTGTTGTACATTGGTATTGAATAATTCCTGGTAAGATTAGGGTAATTTCCATATTGCTCTGTAAAAATGAAATGAAAGAAGAGTCCCCCATTGATTTGCAATGTAAAAATAGTGCCCCATTCACTAAAAAGAAAAGTGAGTTAAAGTATCAGTATGAATAAACAAAGTTGGATTTTTAAAATGTGTTGTAATGGAATTGTGACTGCGTTTCCTTACACTTAAAAAGCCTTGAATTTAACATAAATTAATGTGCTCTGGCTGTGCTGTGGTTGTTGTGTGGCTGCAAGATTTAGCTTCTCCCTCCCACCGTCTCCCCTTAATGGTATAACTGGAAGTCTGATAAAGTCAACAAAAAAAAAGATTCCTATTGACCTTAATACACTTTGTGGGCAGACCATTAAAGTGCACATAATACTGCATACTCAGGTGACAGACACAGATAACTGCACTGATGTTTGCATACAAATTAAAGGGTAGCAATATAGCAGACTGGTCTTGAGAATTCAACGTTATTCTGTGTGTTTCCTTTCCACAACAAAATGAAGATCTGAGTGGAGACCTGTGCAAAATTAATATAATATGTATTTTAACTGCAGTGAAAATATGTGTCAGTTTCCACTATATACATACAGTCTGGGAAATCAAACAAGTGTTTGGAAGCCTGTTGTAGAGCTGTCAGAAAGCGCTGGTATATCACTGTGTCCTAATTTCTGCTGCTGTGCTTCTGAATAGAATTAAACTAGTACATATGCAATACATACTGCAGTTCCACTTTGGTTTTCTTGCAGCTAGAGTCCTTAATGTACCTCTACCCTTGTTAACTTTGGGGAGCTGCTTTACAATTCATTCAGAACAGTAAGACTTAGTGTTCTAGTAAGCATGCTAACATGTCCTTAAGTGTTATCCTGTGTTGCTCTGTTAAAAAGCTTTCTGAAATGGTGCTTTTTAACAAAATTAAATTGTTTGACTATTGTATTGTACATGTAATGTAAAGTCTTATATAATATAATTATTCAGGTGTATCTATATTGAATAATCATATTAATTAGTGACATAGGTTTTAGGAAAAAAGTTTTGGGAACTTCCCTTAAAATTGCTCATTTATTGTTCTGTATTTTCCCTGGAAAGAACCAATAAAATTGGTTTTGTTACTTACTTTTTGTATACTAATCTTTGCATGGACATCTCTGGGAGTATTAGAAAAATGCAATGATAACTCCTGTTGTTAATGATAACTCTAGGCACAGAAATATTACATATGTGTTGGAGGTTACAGAGGCAATTCTTTGAGGAAGTAAGAAAGAAAATTAGTTGGAGTGCTAAATATATATTTGGTATCTGTGTGTAACACTAGTATGAAATGTGATTGTGAATTAAAAGACAATTAAGTAGAAAACACATAAACAGGGGTTAGTAGAGTAACTGGAACTTTTAATATATATTGCAGAAAATATTCAAAGTCTTAATCACTGTTTATAGTGTTTTTGTACTTTGATCTTAATTTAGAAAATCCATCAGCAGTACAGTAAAATTATCAAGAAAGCTGATTATACTAGATCTATCCTATGGTTGCATTACCACATCATTCCCCTTACTGTCTATATAGGTCTTTTATTATGTTCTATAATATACACCAAAGCGTTTGCTTACTTTGTTTATGGTTGTTGCAGTATGTCATATCTGCAGACAGAAAGTAATTTATCAGCAAACATACTTCATGTGTCTAGGGAGTAGATGCATTTCAGAAAAAAAGCTTGCTTCACACATACTCTGCAAGCTCAAGGGAAAATTTTGGCTTTTTCTGATTGTTCTAGGTAAAAAAAATTAAATTTACTTACAGTTAATGTGTTCTACGTATTTTACATTTTGACACTTACTGCTAAAGAGTTAACAGAATGTTGATTAGAAAACTATGCAGTAGTGAAAATTCATTTATTTTAGAGCAATTAAAGCATTAGAGGGAAATTGAAAGGCATTCCTTTTCAAAAGTTAACTGTTTTGTAGATATTTCTCAAAAGTATATGATAAATATTTTATATCTAACATAGAATGGTTGTAAGGCAATTGGCAGAAAAGTAAATGAAGATAGGAAGCTCATTATCTACAGTAAAATTATTTGCATACAATTTTTAACCGGGGTCATGGTTCTTTTACTTAATTTGTCTTTATTGCTTCTTTTGCACAGGAAGGAGTTAGAGGAGCTGCAGGACCTTTACAGACAAAACATTGATGATACAACCCAGCAGGCTAAGCTGATAAAGCAGCTACAGGCTCTCAATGCTGATACACAAAAAGTACTGCAAGACCAAGAATTTGCTCACACAGCTAAAACATCATATCAAAAAGTATGTTATTCTACTTTATGATCATAGGGTTCATTTTAATATCCATCTGTACAATATTAATGGACAGAGTCATCAAATACTTATTTGAAATAATACTTTGTGTTCTTTACATCTCTGGCTTCTCGTTATTGCCGAAATATAGGTACGTATCAGAGTTTATTGGCCTAATTGCATACCAGCATATATGGCCCATTGCATACACTGAATTGATGAACCTTAGAAATTAATAGGATTCAATTGCCAAGCATATAAATGTCTTTATCTAATTTAGTGTTAGCTATGTTTTTCTTCTTCCTGTTTTGGAGGACAGGCGCTTTCAATTACTAAATTCTTTAAATAGTTTTTCAGCATTTAGGGGATGATATTCCTTTCACTTGCAAACAAAGTATTTGTGTGAATCACAAAGAATTTTAGTGGTTTAAGGTAAAAAACCCTGCACTAAAAAAATAAACTGGAAAAATTGTTGCCATAATATCTTTTTAAATAGTTAACCAGTTAAAAAAGTTGGAACAATATGTACATTTGCAGAAGTTTCATATTTTTAGTGAATATCAGGGAAAATGTTAACCCTAACAAACTGTCATTCATGCGCTACTCAGAACTGCTTTTAGGTTTACAAAATTATATGTGGTTTTCGATCTGTAAGAAATATAGAATATATGTTTGCTTTCTTTTTAGAAAGATTAAGAAGGAAGAAGACAAGGAAGAATTTGTATAAACAGCTTTCACACACCTTCTACTGTCTTCAGACTACTTTCTCTAATTGTGTGTTGCTAGTGCTTTTTCCCCAAACATTTTTTCTTCCCTTTATCATCTTACTTAGAGTGTGCAGTTTGTGATAAAATTGTGAAACTAGGCCTGAGTCAAGCCAGAATCAGTAGTAGCTTTCTAAAGATGTGTTTGGTTAGCATTTTATAATTCACAGGGCCCAACACATTCTTGTCTACTTGACACTGTGCAGTGTGATGCAGTTGCCAAGGCAATTATAGATTCTGTGGAATACTGGTATAAAGAGCTATTGTATTTAAAAAGGAGGGTGAAAGTCCCAAACACCTTACAAAATTCTACAGTTTATTTGTCTGCAGTAATGATAAGTAATAAATCTCTTATGCATTGCAATAGTAGCCCAGTCAAGCTATGGATAGACTTGCCATCACAGTTGTTCAGAACATGTACAAGGCAAGGCAATTTATCTGTCTGGGGCAAGACAAAGTGAATTCTAGATTGAAAATAAATAGAGAATATAGGTATCAGGAGTTGCTAGTTTTTTATTTTTCGTTCTCCAGTCAATGCTTCTGAAGGTGTCAAACGGATCCTTTGAGTTGCTAAAAAAAAAAAAAGGGTGAAAGTGTCTTCACTTCAATGTGAAGTGTCTTCACTGGTGTCTATAAAACTGTATTCTACTACAATACAGTATGGTTTTTATAAGGCTGTTCTAAAACATGACAGAACTTTCTATAAAGGTTACTTTACCTTAGACAGTAGTGATTTTGCCAGTATTTTTTCAATATGGGAAAGAGTTTGACCTGTCCTATGAAAAATAGTTGCTTAAGTCATGTGTAAAATCGATGGGTATATTGATATAGCTATAAGGTCAACCCACGTTTAATCTGGGCTTGGTTCAATATTCAGGATTGCTTCAGAAAGCTACTTCACAGTTCTTTGTCTTTGGCAGAACTTAAAGCTTCAACCTATCTTACCTTATAACAAGACAGTGTGGTTTAGAAGATGAACCCTAATTTTTGGTAGCTGACAAACACTTTCAGCTTATAGATGACCCTAAAATTTGCTGGTTTTGGAGGTGTTGAATTCAATATTTTTTCAACATGGTGGAGTAAAGTTTGCCTCTTAAACCAGTAAAAGCCAACTCAGATATGCTGAAAAATTACTATTGTCAAACTGATAAGTTTTCTTTTTGTAGAATACTGAGCCTGAAAAATTATGAAAAAAACAAAAAAAAAGGTGAAAAAAAGGAGTAAGTGAAGTTCCCTAAGTCAGATTGGAATAGAGCTAAGGTTTGTGGCAAGTTGAGTTGAGAGGACTATGGAAGGGGACAAGAATTCCGTTATCATGACAGTCCTGTTTTGTATTTCTGATCAGAACTGTATGAAACAGCCAGCTGTAATTGCTTCAAAGTAACAAGGATTTTTTTGACTCACAAGATATGTAGTCCTACCAAAATCACAGCAGGCTTTTGGAAAATTCAGCATCTGTAGAAATAATACAAATGTCTATTTTTTCGGTTGAATGAGAGAGGCATAAACTCTTGCAGACGACTCTGTGTTCTGTTTGTCTTCCCTGCATTAATAATATGCAGGCTGCAACAGCTAGATAACGATGTGTCAGCTATTCCATAAATATAGTCACAAAGGAATATTTTCCTACTTCTTCAAATGGCATTGAGCCTATCAGCGTGTACATCCTATGATATATTGTCCCTTACAGCAAGATCAATGACCTCTCTGTTAGTGGTCAGATAGACACTATGGACTGTAGCTTAGGCAGTATGGTTGGCTCACATATTCAAAGTTAATATTAACAGTCTACCATTGAGAAGAACAGATCTTTGTCCTGATGTTAATGTGCAGTATGAAACAGTAGACTGAAAAAAAAAGAAAAAACATTTCTGATAAACCTGAGGTTATAAACTTGTGTTGGATTATGTGTAAATCCACTGAGGACCACAAATTCTCTTTCAAGTCTAGCTGTGGGGAGCAGCATGTAGAGATCTGTAATCTGTTTTATCAAGTTGAGTTGACTTGACATGCTTTTTTTCTCTAAGTACAAATCATAAGGATGCTATATTCTACAATGACTCCTTTACATTAGTGCTTTTATGGAAACAAATTGATATCTATTTCATATTGCAGCTGTAGTTCATATTCTCAAGGATAGAGAATATTTTTCTGAAATGTGTAGCATCTGCTTTAGTGGTCCCAAATGCTCTGGGGACTTCATTCCTATGCTGGATTTAATGAGACGCAGTAGATTTGTCCTCACCAACAATTTCAAGGTGGAGAGATTTCAATCAATACTGGGGATAATAAGACAAGAAGAGATTCTGAAGTCCTTCACCAGCTTATCACAGTTTTCTGAAATTTACAATTTAAGGCCTTTGTTTTTATAATGCAGTACTTTTGCTTGATCTGATGTGGCCTTTAGGATCCGTGTTAATCATAGTGATTAAAAGTCTTTCAGTGAATGGCCTTTTTCGTGGGGTGGAAATACCATTGTCAGTCAACAAGAAATGATAATTCATGTCCTGGAACTCAGCTCTCAAATAGAGAATACTATGAATAGTGGTATAGTGCGTGTCTGTGGATGAAGAAAATCATTGCTTAGTAGTTAGATTTTTGGTGTAGTTAGAAAGCATAGTAACAGTTTTTAGTTATGAGTCAGTGCAGAAATCTGCATAAAGTGCATCAGCAAGTAGATGAAAATAGGAACGTGACAGATACACTTTCAGATGTTAATTTTGTACCTGTATTTGCCTTTGCTAGTCCTTCTCATGGTGTCTTGTAGAAATAGTTTGCTTTCCTTCAAGCCCAAGACATTGTAATTAGAATTGTAATCAAGTTACTGTGTTTGCCATAATAAGGTTAAGTTTTACACTTCCAGTATTTTTTGTAAGTGCAGCAACCTTTAAACATAGTTAAAAATAAATGTGTTTATGTAAGCAGTATTAAATCCTAAAACTAAAAACTACACTCATATAGATCTGTAAATGGTAGTGACAGTACAGGTTCCCAATCAAATTGGAATGAAAAGCCTGAATTCTTTCACACCTGATAACACAGGGGAGAAACTATATGTGCAGTCAAATATGCTGAAGCCCACATAAGTAATAAGTGAATTTTCTTTTTCATGTCTGCTTTGAGAAAGTTTTGAGGATCTCAGGTCTTTAACAGATTCACATACTTTAGTTCAAACTCAGATAATGTTTTCTATTGTTGGAAAGTGTATTAATTAAGGTAGTCTTTGTTTCTTGTATGCCAAACACCAGTACACTTGGTCACATTCTATCAAGTAGATTTTGGCATCAGATGTGCCTGTACGTTAAAGTTGAAGAAATCCTGAGTATGCTCTGGTTGTCTTAAGGTGATACTACATTGTGCAATCACAGACAATGATTTTCATGCTTGAAGGACCCTGTACTGATATTCTTAGAGCACAGTAGTTTCTGTGTGTAGTGGTGTAGATTGATATCTGGAGAATATTCAAGTATTTGGGGGGGGGGAGGGAGTAAATACAAATAAAATAAAACTAAATATCATGAATGTGCTGTATACAGTCTCTCTGGACTGCCTCTTCACCTTCACCCTAGAGTTTCTTCAGCTGATTTCTGCCCTTGTTCTTTTCAAGTTCTCATAAAATGGATTTCTGCAATGGTGCTGTAATAATTTCCGTTTTAGTTTTACTGTATCTTAATTTAGACTAACTTTTAAAAATTTATATTAATACTATATGTTAAATTTTACTGTATGTTTGGGTTCATAAACAACAGGACATGGCACTCAGTGTCATGGTTTAGTTGACATGACGGTTTTGGTCAGAGGTTGAACTTGATGATCTTGGAGGTCTTTTCCAATAAATAGCAAGGGTTGATTATGTAGTTCTTCTAGGAGTTTTTTTAATTTTTCAACTTTCCTTAGTCTGACTGAAGAGAATTTTGCAATCACACATATTTCAGTGTATGTCAGTACTTCCTCATCCCACCATTATCAGGCTGTGAAATACTTTCTGTTACATGTGAGTAGGCATTAGACTTCATCTTTTGGTTCTGGAGTTCCTGGCTTTGGTTTGGCATTTTTTGGTTACTTGATTGCATTGTGTTTTCAGTTTCAAGTAACTCTTCAAAGGTGTATCAAGAAAGTATTTTCTGGTGAAATCAGGTAAATCAATACAGGAAATTGTAAGAATAGCCGAGAAATGTGGAATACCTTTTCTTTTTGTATAATTTAGGTAAATTATTCATACTTCCTGACTGATGAATGCTTTTGTGTCATATAGACTAAATTTATTACAGTGTACTGATTTCTGATATATTTAATCTTTTCTCATTTGTTTTCAAGTATCTTCAACCTGTAACAATCTATGCTGCCTGTCAGAGAAAGGTCAGCTATAATCTTTTAAGAAGATATTCTTGAAGTAAAGTCAGTCAACAATTTTTGCAGAGCGGTTGTGTGTTGCTTGCTGGTGCATTTTTTTTCCCCCACTATCAAATGTCGTAAGATGTTGAAAGGAATTAAATATTTTCCTTTTTATTTCTATCTTATAAATGTAATTTATTTTATAACTTTTCTTGGGGATTAAAAAGTTTAGTGGGTAAACTCATGTCCTGTTGGCATTCAAATAAGGTATAACCAATGATATACAGTATTTTTTTTTTTATTTTGGATATTCTGTGCAAGGTTCTGTCTCTAGTCCTCTGATCTCCATTTTACATCTTGTTTCTGTGCACCTGACTTAATGGTAGACCTGTTTCATCGTGCTGTGCAATTTTCTGAATTTTTTTGAATATGCTTACCGCAGTGTGATTAAAGGGGGTGTCTCTTCTAAAAGCGGGTTAAAATGAGCAGTAAACCGGAAATAATCCATTAAGCATTTATTAAACACTAAGTAAACATTAAGCATTTATTTGATCTACAAAACAGTAAAAGAAAAGGTGGTGAGCCAAATGGAAATTTGGAAGCTCTTCCAGTTATCTGTGTTATTTTCTAACAGATAATTTTAATTTTTAAATTTCCTGATGTTAAATTCCTTTAAAAAAGGAATCTGAGACCTATTGAATAGTACATCAGTGTTGTTTAAAAAAGTATACAAATCTTAGTTTAAAAAGATGGATAGTGTGAATATGATTTTTACACATAGATTTAGCTAGTTTTATACTTGAACATGTTTTTGTTATTGCTGTTTTCGAAGAAGGAGAGGTTGGAAAAGTTTATGCAAGTCAAAAGATATGCTATTTGTCTTGTCCTGACAAATGCTGACTACCAAAAAAACCCATTAGCTACATTAGGGGATGTGGCTGCCAACTAGGAAAAAGCATCATATTTTTGATGTTCTCCATTTATCTTACTAGGATGCTACCTTTCAGATACTATAATTACAACCACTTAAGTACTGCTAGTCATAAAACCAGCAAATTGTCATACCAGTATGATCTAGCTAATGAGCTTATATAGTTATAGCTGGAAGTAACCATGCCTTGATGTTCTGTTCATTTGGAAGGACATTATATAAAAATGCATTTGTTGATAAATGAACTGTTTATTTTCCTGTGAAGATACTTATTGCCATAAGAAATTGGCTTATCTTGAACTTGCACTGTTAGAGATGATGTAAGTATTCTTAAATATAAATGTAAAAGAAAGATTCAGTAGGCACACATATTTCAATGCAAATGTTTAATGACTTGGACTCTTTTGAAATATCAGTCTATCTGGACTTTGAATTAATTTTACCTGAGAGACATGATCTCTGATCTGCCTTGGAAATAAGCAAGAAGTAATTCACCTTGTCCTAAGTGGATTTTGAGAGCCCATGGGAGTAGAAAATGACAGGAAGAAGGAAAGGATGATTATTGTTTCCAAATTTCTCATAAAATGTTAGGTAGTTTCCCAATCTAAAAGTTATGATTGTTTTTCAAAGGGTTTAACTCCTAACTGATAAAAACAAATGAAAGGGAGAAAGAATTGTATCATTTAAGTAAAACTGACAATACAAAGAGTAAAATGAAGAGTGGTTCTTGCATTGTGCTGTAACGAGTATCCCAAGTTTTGTTAACATGCAGTCTTTCTCTGGTTGAAAGACTGGAGTATGCCTTTTGGGAATGTATCATGATGCTCATTTTTGGCTGGATTTTGACTACAGTCAAATTTCCCATCACCAACTTTACCATCCTGTATAAATTTTAGAAGTGTAATGGTTGTTGTGGTGCTTGCACATCTGGGGATTTCTGGAGGGGAAAGAACAGGGATTACCTTCTCTGACCTGTTAGATAACCAGAATTCTGGTTATTTGTGAAATTCTGAAGTCAAATGTGATTAAGAGGAACCTTCTGACTCATTCTGCTGTCTCTTAACTGCAGCATCAGAATACAATGGATTTGGAATAGAAGCTTATGATGTTAACAAGACACCAAAGCAGTGTGGACACCTACTAGTTTTCCTAATACTATTTTTAAGCAAACATTCCTAAAAAAAGAAGTTGGTATAAGTGCGGTTTTATTTCTGCTGTGAAATACTGATTTCTTGAGTGTGTTTAAATTAATACCTTGCTGAAAGTTCATCCTATGGGACATGCTAACAGTCAGTCAACACACTAATGTATCTTCCTCAGACTCTGAGTAGCTCTGAGGATAATACAACAATGTTACATGTGATAGAAAGACTTTTTCCTGGATTTGAACTTCTCTTGCTGTTGAGATTACGTTGTAGTCAAGCAAAAAGGAGGTTTTTTTATTATTGACTTTATTAGCAAGAATGTATCTGTTTTCTTCCATTAAAGGTAAAATATGCCTTTTTAAAATATTGTCATCTTTGTCTAGTCAATGTGGCACTTGTTTTGGCCAGAACAAACTTTTGTTCATTTTATTTTGACTATTCTGGTAATGTGTGTGATGAAAATTCCAGATCTACTTTACAGAAAATTTCTATTTACATCTTACTATGAGTGCATTTATTTGTGCAGTTAGTATACTATAACTATTACCCGTGTGAGCAATAAATATTTAAATATGTTTACTGAACTGAAGCAGTCATTTCTGCCTTGACTCCTACTTGTTATATGTGTGCAGACACCAAAGACAATGTCACCAAGAGGTGTTACTTGATCAAAGAATAGTAATTAATAGGCATGTAAAAGTTTCTATTTGTAACTGTAGCATTTCACCAGCTAGTGCATTCTACTTAATACAGAATTCACTTGCACCTTTATAGTAGTATCATAATTTCTCATTATAAAGTTTTTAAAAGTAGTCAGACTAGAAGATACCAGCAAAACAGTGGAAGTACACGGATTGCACATAGATATAATTTAAAATTCTTAGACAAAAAAAAAGGCACACTTTAAAATAAAAAGATTCATATTAGAAATACATAAAATATTTCAAGACAGCACCCATTATTGCTGTGCAAAAATCCATTAAGATGTATTTTCAGACTATGACTTACTGGGTTTTAACATTAGTTTTTGAATTATTTCAGTTTATTAGGCATGTATAGTAGAGTCTTTAAAATACTGATTTTGACTGAAATATAAATAGTAAAAGAACGTATCTGGACAAGGTAACCGTATTTTGTTTTAGCAGTTCTAAATTTAGTCCAATATACTTATTATTGCAATGTGAATATTTGAAGTCCGTGTTTGAGGCTTAATTTTCTGTCTTGGTAGTGATACAGTATAAAAAAAGGGCAGATATTCCATTACAATTGTGGGGCTGTAAATTTCATTTTGTAATGTTTGATCATTTCAGTTGCTGAAACTAATTGCTAACAAAACGCTTTTTACATTACAATTACTTTGGCTTTACTGTTAGAAAACTTATTAATTTAATTTATTTGCAATAAAAATGTCTCAATCTTTGGCTGCTATGGGTCAAAACTTGACAGAATTGTCTTCCAGTTTTTCAAAATAGTCAATTTATTAGAAAAATAATTTTAAATCGTCACAAAGATGTCAGTGTAATTTTTAAAGCAACTACCAAATACTGTAGTAAAAAGGTATTTGTGGACAAGATGAAAGGAAATCATAATGAATATTATTGCTGTGTAACACTGAAGCACACTGAGGAATGCAAAAGATTTATCACTGTTTGCTTGAAGGCTCAGGCTTTGGAGAAACTAATATGGAACTGAAATTTACCAGTTTACATGACACAATGTGCTGAGTAAGTAATTAGGCTTTAATGATGGAAAATACCAATAACATTTTTCAAATGGTTGTAATCCACTAACTGCAAACTTTCTCTTATTTTGAGATTATTACCCTTATAGTAAGGACAGGTATAAATTATATCTTGCAAAGTTGAATTTGTTCCGTGCTTAAATATGTGATACAAAAGTAACAGTATTTTTTTAATGTTTGGAATACACAGGTAAGTATAATTTTAAATTTGCATTTGCAACACATAGAATCTTCAGTATTAATGATATAATTTTAATTTTTGTTATATTTTTAATATCAAATTAATGATGGTAGCTTACAGCTAAACACTTTAAAAAAGGCTAGTACAAACATGTGTCTAGTTGTTTCTCGGTCAGAGAAGCAGTAATAATTTGTTATTTTCCAAACACTTTTTCTCATACTAATGTGTTGTGAAACTGTATTTACCATATTTTGTATATATGTCTTTTAAACAAGATGCAAAGGAGAGAATACAGGGTTTTTTTAAAGTATTATTATTTTTCTACAGGTCTGTAAAGTCTTTGAGCTGCACGCATTCTGAGGTAATACATATACAAAGGACTATGTACTGAGTGGTTCTTGGCCTCAGAAAAGCTGTGTGCAGTTATAACTTTCTAATGAAGTCTGTGAAGTCATTCTTGCTATTGGGATCACAGTATACTAGCATTTGGTCACCATAAAATGCAACTTCAGTTATATCTGGGTGTGTTTTCCTGTGACAGTTTGGGACTTCACCTGCAATGTTGTATGTGTGCCAAGATGCAGGCATGTATTGTCTATAAAACAAGGAACAGTGTTTTTCTGCAGCTTTTGAAATTACTTTTTGAAAAAGGAAAGAAATGCACCGTGCTTTAGCAAGTGGTATTAAGTTTTGAAAAGTAGTTTACATCCTTTTCTAGAGTGCTAAAAGGACAGAAAGAAAAAAAAAAGAACCAGTTTTGAAGAAGAGTTTAATTTTCATTTAGTTTGGTTTGACATTCCATGTATCTATTTTCAATGTATAAGAATCAAAAAGGACCAAGACACTGAAAATGTGGAGTTTATAATGCAAAGAGCAACTCAACTTTAACTGCTCTATAGTGGCACTATTCATGCTGCTATAATAAAACTTAAGAACATTTAGTGATTTTTTTTTCCCCTACAATTATTCAAAATTACATTACCCTTACTGAAAACGGAATGGCTTTTAGTGGATTAATTAAACT
>VZRN01004184.1:527902-654374 GCA_013397935.1 Dasyornis broadbenti
CCCAATAATTAGGAGCATTAATTGTATACCAGGAGGTCTAATCTTCCTGATGAATAAGAGGAATAAAATAAATCATTCATACTGGGTTTGGGAAGTCTTTCTGATGTAGTAGCCACATGGTCTTCAGAAAAGAATTGCATCCTTTTTTCAGCTCCATGTTCTTTTGTATTAGATGATCAGAGTGTTCCTTTTCTTATTATATAAATCATGCATTTTGAAGGATGACAAATATAAGTGTTGCGAGGGTGAATGGATGATCGAAACCCTTTTTCTGACTTCTAGCATATTTTGGCATCTCTGGGGGGCACATGAGATCAAGGTCCAGGTCTTCAAGATTTGTTGCCCATCCTAGATGTATTTGCAATGAATGGACATGAGGCTGTGACAATGGGATGTCCAAGCTGCAGAAAGAAGCTTGCAAAGGATGCTGTAGTGAGTATTGCCTGTGACTCAGCTGTGCAGCTGACTAACTCAGTAACAGAATAAGAGGACACTCCTTCTGAACATGTCATTCATCGTGGCTTTGCTTAGCATATGGCACTGGATTCCAGGGGTTTTGATGGAAGGAAACTTTGAGCTATGGGTCATAGTCTAGATTTTTGGCTATAGGTAAAAACTGATTTTTTGGTAATCTTGTACACCCATTGTCTAGTCTGAGCTGTATGTCTAAACTCTGCTCTATTGCTGAGATTTTAGCCTTCACTAAGCCACAGTGTACCTCCTGACCAGTTTGAAGCACTGTTGAGCTTGCATCTAACTCACAGAAAGACTGTCCAAGCTCTTTTGTCCTCTCCTAGCCCATAGTGTAGGTACAGTGCAGCTGGTGTTAGCATAGCTTTGTGCTGAGAAGGCTGAACACAAGCACACATAAGGAACAGAAGTATAGACGTTAGGCTATGTAATTAGTCATGAAGTTCTTAGATATCCATTCCTTTGGTACCTGCTCTGTTTTGCCAATTCAGAAAAGTCATGCAGAATAGAAATATGATGGAACATAGCTGTATTTTTTGCAATATTCTTTGTACTGCTTTTGATAGGTGACACTACTGGAACTGGATTCCCTTTCCTAAGTACGGTGGATGGTTCCCCATACTGTACAGGTTTGTGGCAAAGATGATGCTTATACTTCAGCTTCATTAATGCATCTGGAAAACATCACTTAGTCTCTCCCTGTGAAAAGACATGTAAGAGTAGTGAGATATCTGCTTGATGGGAATAAATATTTTCTTGATAATGTTTGTTGTTTAAAACGTAAATAAAAATCTGCCATTTATTTGGAATATATGTTTAGCCTACAAGGTAAGTTTCAGTATCTCAATAGACACGTGATCTTTCATAAAATAGCATGTGATGTAAACTGATTTTGCTATGTGAAAGAGGAAACCATTACTCTGTTAAGTTAGACCTTGCAATACAGGTAGAGTCTGATCTAAGATACTTAAACCTGAGAGAAAGCTTTTCTTTTGCTGTACTCGACATGTAGATGGATAGACTGTGATGAGGGTCACCATTATGTGTACACTGAAATGATTGTCTCATAAGAATTTTAGTTTTAGACACAGGATTCGGAATAGTCTTTAGGAAGTGAACCTGCATGGAATTCTCTGTTGAGGTGAGTTACTATTTCAGTTCATAAGATGAAAAATCTACAATGATAATTCTGAGGCAGAAGTGATTGTTGAACCTGATGCTGCCTTTCAGACAGCAGTTTTCTGGATTGTAGATTTCTGACCTTTACTATGAAACTGAACTCCATCCTTCATGCAGACCTTGGATGTTGAATTATTTATGTCGTCTTAAAACCCAATATTCTGCTCTTTTTCCTGCTAGTGCTAACACTGATTTTTAAATCAGAGTTCCTTTATAGTCCGAATTGTTTGACCTTACTAGTTGTAATACTTCCCTTAGTTCTTAGATTCCAAATTAGGGTTTAGATGTAAAGCTAAAAAGTGAAAAGCCAAGAAAAGGTCACATCTCTCTTCAAGGATCTGATGGAATGTAGTATTTCATAGAATCGTAGAATGGCCCATCTTGAACCTAAAAGTCATCTAGTTTCACCCCCCCAAGGCCATGAGCAGGGACACCTCCCTC
Source organism: Dasyornis broadbenti (assembly GCA_013397935.1). Lineage (NCBI taxonomy): Eukaryota > Metazoa > Chordata > Aves > Passeriformes > Dasyornithidae > Dasyornis > Dasyornis broadbenti. The sequence continues at coordinate 529,994 of VZRN01004184.1, forward strand.
TCTAGATCAGATTGCTCAAAGCCCCATCCAGCCTGGCCTTAAAGACTTCCAGGGGTGTGGCATCCACAGCTTCTCTGGGCAACTTGTTCCGGTGTCCCGCCACGCTCACAGTAAAGAATTTCATCATAATTAAGTTAATCATTAGTGAAATTTCTGTAATTCTTATGGTTTAAAAGTCCATAACAGTGGTTGGACTAGAAGATATTAAAGGTCCTTTTCAACCTAAATGATTCTATGAGCACTTAACAGTTGTAGACTTTTTAAAGTAACATTAATGTCAGTTTAAATTATTGCAACAGATGGAAGTTGTTGACTCTTTTTTTGAGTTACTAATATAATTGAAAAGCTTTGTTCCACATAGAACTCTTTCTTTACATGCAACTGAGAAATCAGTAAGATGTGTGTACCAATTTGGTAGGTGTATTTCTCTTTCATAAAAAGAAAGAATAAAGTTCAAGTAAAAAATCAATTCCAGAACTTAAGTATAACTACATTTCCCTTATCTACTGGCACTATTTCTGTCCTCTAGGTTTTGTTGGACTTTTTTTTTTTTCTTTTTATACAGTGCTCAGGTTTTGTTCAAATGAACATGAAGTTCAGTTTTCTTTAACGCCTTCTTTTGATTGCATGGCTTGTCTACTCCTCATTTTCCTGTTTTCCCCCGTGTGTTAATAAACTAATGGTTATAAACAGGCCTTTTACTGATCATAGGTGGTAATGACATCTATTTACAACTACATATGGTCTAAACTATGCAAAATGAGGGACAGAATTTAGTTAGAGAAACAATCAGCAAAAGCATGGGCAACTTTTACTCTCTTGACAAATTTCTTATACTTACTGTATGAAGTAGTTGTGGTTTTTCTAAACCAGGTGTTTGATATCCTTAATTTGTAATTTATTTGATGAAATTGTAAGCTTATATTAGGTTTTATGAAAAGCATCATATTCTGCATATAATTAAAATGTGTATGCCCATTAGTCTGTTTCTGACAAACACTAAGCTTACAGAGGTGTTTGCTTGCTTGATTTTAATCAGCCTTGGACCACCTTGTTTCTTGATTGGCATGAATTTGGAGATTTATTTACTTAACCTTTTTTTACATGGCTTTTTTTGGTTTTTGTCAGTATACCTGACTTGTTTTTTGTGGGGAATACCAGTATTTGAGATGGTAGTACCAAGTGATAATTGTACCAATTCTTATCTTCTCTATTGAAATGAGTATTTATCTTAAGAATATGCTCAAACAGTTGCAAACAAGAGATGTGGTCAGGACCTTGTTTATTAGCAAGAGTATGTTTAAAATAAAGTTTCTAGTTAGTCTTCACAAAGTGTCTTCTGGATCAGATTTGTTGATTGAAGACTTTACTGCTTCCCACCTGGTCGTCATTGCTGTCAGAACACCACTGGCAACAGAGTTTCATTAGTTTGCCCTCATTAGTGCAGCGCAGTCACCTCAAGCCGCTTCCATTGACTTTTTAAACTAACCATCCTTTTTAGTTGTGCTATCAATTAGGGAGGCAGTTTGCATCATCCCTTCTTCCAGCAATGACAATAAGGTGCTAACCTCCAGCTGCCTGGATGCATTGACTATCTGGGAATTATTATATTATATTATATTACTATATTATTGTCTGGCACAACTGTTTGAAGATGAATACAGGTCTGTCCCCAGCCTTAAGTCACTGTGGAGGAGGTTTGAGCTATAGCATTTCACTTTGTGATTGCCCTAAGGTGACACAATAGGCATATTGCTGATGCTTACACTAAGCAAAGAAAGTTTTGCCCAATGGTTGTAACAGAGTGGGACGTGATCACTGCCAGGTAGTGAAAACTCAACTGACGAGTCAGTCATCAAGCCATGGTGACTTGACCACTTTTGTTATGTGTACACTTGAATCTGCTACTTGATATCAGGGATATAACTTACAGTAGCTGCTACCTGTGACACGTGTGCTGTCTGAACAGGTTTGATAACTAGGCCAAGCTGATCAGTGTGTGGCAGCATTGTATTGTGCCAAGGAATTGGTGCACATGGATTGATAGCTAGGAGAGGTCCTGGAATTCAGCGGTTTAACGAAATAACGTACCTACCTTGAGTAACACTGTGATCTAGAATCTATTTTTTCTGTAAGTCTTCAGTTTGACCACAACACTTGTACTGTCTGCATTTAAGGATGTGATGGGTGCAAGTTGTAAATTTACATTAAAAAGGTACTTTTCTGAGGCAGTTCCTAACTAACAATATCTTTCCTAACTAACAATATCTTTATTGACAGAATATGCAGTTAAGGATTTTTTTTTTTTTTGTAATCCAGTGATACTTACAATTTGAAGTTTCACTGGAAACAAGTCTAGAAGGTGGAATATTTTGTCAAGAAAGTTTGATGGCATGTTACATACAAAATACCATAGTAGAATAAGCTGCTGCAGAAGAAACATCTGTATAAAACAAGCATTGTTAAGAATGTAAATTTGGATTTGGAGAATGTGGTAGTCTGAAAAGTTTACTAAATATTTTGAGATTTGGTTTTGATTATGGATTCATGAGTCATTTATGAAAGCAGAATCATTTGCAGTTTTTACATGTTTCTGTAATAGTGTTAATATGTTTTTCTAGGCAGTTTTATGTAAGTGGTCTGTTACAACTCTGATTTTTTCTTACCAATGTAATATACCTGTACTGTCATTTCAACAGCCTTGTTTAAGCGAGCTCGAGAGCTATATTACAGTGCAAGAATCTGAAATTGAATTTTAACAGAAAAAAATTGAAAAAAAGCAGGTGTTAACCTAGCAGAGCATAGTTTGCACATGACAGATATTCTGGAAAGCAACACTATAAGGACTGGAAGAAGGCATGAGATAGGGTAATTTTATTGTCTAGTGTATTTGTGTCTAAGTCAGGCTGGTGAAGCCAAACGTTTTTGCTCAAGGGTCCAGATAATAATTTTAATATCTGTTGACGCTGCTTATAATTCTGGAAGCTTGTTTGAATAGTTCTTGTGTTATCTGCCAAAGACTTGTTAAAATAGCTGTTGGGAGTAGAAGGTTTTACCTTATTAAATACTGAATAAGGGATTCTTAATTAAATGAACTATTTGAAGGATAAATTCTTTGCAGGTTTGCTAAAATGAATATTTATCAGATATTTTGTGGTGTTTATCATTATGACCATCTTTCACTGTAAGGAAAATGAGAGAAATATAAATGGTTATTACTATTTTTTAAATGAAATTTATTTTTTTTTTCTTGATTTTTAGAGTGGGATATAGTGTATTTTTCTAAGAATAATGACAACAATGTCCTTTGAAGTTTATACTTTGAACTTTGTGTCGTGCTGGATTGCCTCTTTCATGATGTTGTACTTTAATTTAGGCGTTAGATAACAATAATGGCCATAAGCTATAGTAAATGAAAGAGATCTGTAAACAACTCTATGATTTAAATAGATCTGCTAATTTGCAGATATCATACCTTTCAGTGTGTTCAGGTTCTTCCTCACCACTTTTTTATTGTGATTGTATAGAGTATGGGAATCTTGGAAGAAATCTCTTAAACAAGATTGCAAAGGTGAACATGATTTGAAGGGTATAAGTAATCTACAAGAGTGGACCATCTTGTCCGCTTCCTTAGAAACCTTCTGGTTTATCCACATTTGGTATATCATTACATTTTCTTTGAAAAATGTATGACTTTTTCTTTCTTAATATCCTGTACTGTATGCTAGTTTTGGGAAAAGACATACTTTAGAACATTTGTTCAGGAGCATGTAGTGGCACTTCTGTGAAAATGTGTTTAAGGAAAAACAAAATGCTACACAGGCAATGTAGAATGAAGAATAGAAGGTGAGAAACAGCTTGACAAGAACCGAGGTCAGGAAGGAGGAGCAGGAGGAGTTGCTTCACGTGCTGGAACAGGTATTTCCCTGCAGCCCGTGGAGAGGAGCACTGTGGAGCAGATGTCAATACTATAGCTTGTGGAGGAGCCCAGAGCAGATGGATATTTGCTCATGGAAGCCACAGCTTGTGGAGGAGAGTCCATGCTGGAACGGGTTCCTGTCTTTCATGAACTGTGGTCTATGAAATACCCACTCTGGAACAGGTTTATCCTGAAGGACTCCAGCTGGTGGAGAGGCCCTATGCTGGAACAGGAGAAAAGTGTGAGGAGGAAAGAAAGGCCCAAGAGGACCTGTTACATACTGATTGTAAACCATCCCCCTGCACCGTTCAGCAGGTAGTAAAAAGTCAGGAATGATGAATTAAAGCTATGCCTGGGAACCTGGGAACTCCTCCTTGGTAGGGAAGAAGGTGGTTTTGGTTTTTTTTTTTTTTTTTGGTTTGTTTTTTTGTGTTTTTTTTCTTTATTTCTGACTATCTAAGTATATTTTAAGTGGCAGTAACTTAAATTGATTTTCTTTGAGTCGAGTCTGCCAATGATGGTGAGTGGTAAACCCACAAGCTTTATCATTCTGTTTTCTCCCCCTGTCCTAGTGAGGAAGGAAAGGGAGTGAATAGTTGAGTGGGTGTTTGACCTTTTGCCAAGGTTAACCCTCCACAATGTCTTTTTCTGGTTCCTCAGAGTAAAGTAAATGAGACTGCTGCGTTTGTGATGAACTGACCACTGTGTCAGAAATAGAGCAATTACACTTTCTTGAGTAAAACTAAATACAGACTTTTAAAGGCTATTGTAGAGAATCTTTTCCTGTTTTGATGTGTAGATCTGAGTCATGCTCTTTCGATAGTCCAGGTTGTTGGATATGTCCACTTTTTCACAAGTGTACACAAGTGTCTATTAAAACTTTTGGGAACTCAATGAGCTACAAATATTTTGTATTTAGGCAACACCATAAGAGAAATTTTGGAAATACTCTGGATTTTCTAAAATAGAAAAGGTTGTACTGCTGCAGTACTTCTTGACCCTTTGCAGTTTTTTCCTTTCAATGAAATACCTTCGCATCACCTTGTTGTTCAGCCTTTTATGACAAAATTTTTCCTGACAGAAGTTATTAGCACATGATTTGACAGGAAGAGTATGTTGGATATTCAATCTTTGTTTTAAAAAGCTGATCCTTTTGACTTTACAAAGACTATTGTGCTGCCCCTTCATTCTCCCTTACATATATTCCCAGGATACAAATAACAAATAAGCATAGTATCACTTCTTATCAGAATCACAGTACTTTGATGACTTACTGCTCTAAAAAGCCAAAGGTTTTGAAAGAAGGAATAGTTGGAAAGGTGTTAAAAGGAAGAGCCTGGTACAAACCAGAAACTTGTCACTATTGGGATAAATTGGGATGTATGGCCACATGACTGCGTGCTTCCAGCTATGTTTGTATATGTGCAACAGCATATATACATTTATAGCCTTGTGTTGGTTTCTTTGTGAGTTGCAGAAATCCACATCCCTTGCCTACAGTCATACAGAGTAATAGAAACAACTTATTCTGCAAGAGGTGGTTAAAAGCAGTTTTAAATGGGCTTGTAATGTCATTTGTCGTTATATTGTTGTGTGTACATAGAGGCAACTGTGTAACCATCATAGTCCAGTCTCTGTGAAAAGTGCTGTTGGGTGTGAAGACTTGGGATTCCATTGCTTGACCTTCCTAGAGCTCCTTTTGGAGTTTAAACTTTGTAACTTTGTGAACCATGTATGTTTTCTGTTAGCTGATTAAACTGACTTTCGTCTGCTGGGTGATTCAGTAGGGTTTGGGTTTTTCTTATAGCTGAAGTTTTCCCATGGTGTGGTGCAAGGAATTATAATTGCCTTTTATTCATATACATTCTATATCATTCTTCTAAGTCTGTAGTGTCAAGATACTGTGTTAACTTACAGTGCTGGTAAAGTTCCTGTTGAAATTGCAAATCAAGATTTTGCCATTTTTCTTCCTTAAATACTCCACCTGTATCTGATCAGCCTTGGGTTCAGCCTCAACAATGTGTTTCTTCAACTTATAAAAAGCTGTAAGATTTCTGCCCACTGTCCTCAGAGCTGGATCCTGGCAGACATTGATATCATCTGTCTGTGCAGAAAAAGTACTCTTAAGACATTTCAGGAGGAGTTCTGACTTCCCTCCTTTGTTTTTTATGGGGTTTTTCGTTTGTTTGTTTCTTTGTTTGTTTTACTTGCCTTGTTTTGGCACTTTATTCAACACCAAACCTGTTGAATTCAAGAACGTGACTATTTGCAGCTTTGTCCCATGGTGTCTTTCATGGTACAGAGAGATAACAGACGGTTGTTTTGAATTAGGCATATTTTCTTTTTCTGCTTGTGCGCCTCCATTGTCAGTTAATATGCATCCCATCCACTTACCAGCTATTTCTTTATAATAAATCTTCTGTCACAAAGTTTCATATCTATTATAAATTACAAACTCTGTTTACTTCTGGTTTTCTGCTATTTGGTTAAGTCTTCAGTAAAAGTGTTTCAGGAATATTCAATGAAAAATCATCAGATCTGGATTCCTTTACTGACTTGGCTTAACAGTCTTTGCTGATAAAACTGGAGGGGTCTTTCACTCCTAAACATGTAGAAAATTTTCAAAACATTGCATTTTGAAACATATACATTTCTATATTTACTTAATACAGGTATGTCAGAATTTTTCTGTAGAATTTGAGGACTGAATTAAAAATTAAATGTTTATATTTGGTGTCACCAGTAAAGTTTGCAGTTGTGAGAAGGGTATTACAGATGCCATCTTTCAAACTGAGTTTTGCAGCAGCTCCAGACAATCCAATTACAGTGTATTTTACTACACAGTCTCTTCTGTTTTGATAGAACTGTTTGCCTCCTTAGCAAAGGTTGTGTTCAAACTACCTATGTACCTGTAAAGCCCAGACTCAGCTCCCTTTTTCCACAGACTTTTAGCCTGATCACTAAAAAGATGAAAGCAATAGTGTGTTTCTTAATATGTATCACCAATCCCATCCATTGTCAGAGGAAATTATTTCCATATCCAGAAATTGTTAAAAGTTTTCTCTTTTTTTCCATACCTTGGCTCTAGCACAATCCCAGGTAGCTACATATAAACTCTGTGTATATAAAATCCCAGTACATGTATATATAAAAAAATTCTAATGTACTCATTGTACCTGATCAGCTGTGACCAGACTAGCAAGACAATGAATTTTATGTTTTTCTGTACTTTTTTCTCTTTGTCCTGTTCCTTCTCAGCTTTTCTCTAGCTATGTATTCTTAACAGTCTGGCACTAGCTGATCCACTTCTTTTCCTTTGTTGTCCATCTTTTTGACACCAAGCACAGTGCTTTGACCTTCTATTTCTGATTTCAGAGAAACTGTGTATATCCCAGATCTTCTTATATAAACATAAAGTTTACCCAGAAAACAATTATTGAAAAACAATACATAGTATAGTCATATAATGTTTAGGAAATGTAAGATAGGGAGTTAGGGTTGTTAGTTTGGTTTTTGTTTTTAATCTCTTCTTTGTATTCAAGCGCTCTGAGTCTTTGAAGATGAATATATGTTTTTTGTATTCGAATTTTAAACCTCTTTCAAGATATAGGTTCTGGGTTTGTGCAGGTGGGTTGGTTTGGTTTAGGGTGTTTTTGGTTTTTTTGTTTTTTGGTTTTGGTTTTTTGTGGGGTTTTTTTTTGTTGTTTTTGTTTTGTTGTTTTGGTTGTTGTTGTTGGTTTGGTTTTGGCTGTTTTTCTGGTTTTGATCTTTGGGGTTTTTTTTGTTTTGGTGGGATTTTTTTTTTTCATTTTTTGTTTTGTTTGTTTTGATTTTGGTCTTTTTTGGTGGGGCTGTAATGATGGGGTTTTTTTAGAAATTTGCTTGGTTGTTTGTTGGGCTTTCTTTAGTCTCTCTCAGGTATGTTTGAAAAGCAAAAGAATCCTGAAGCCAAATGACAAAACCACACTGGCAATATTTCCTTTCATAAATATAAATAAGTATATATGGTATTACTGCTTTCTGATATTTCATGATAGACTTTTTTTTATCCTTTTTGGAAACGCATACTATTTAAAATGGAACTGTGGTATATGTTGTCTTGTAAATATTTCATACTGGAAGGTAGAGATTAAAGAAAAAAAGCCAGTTGCTAGTTAAGATATTCTTCAAAATTAAATTAATTTCATGGAATAGTGAAAGTATTGATATGCACAGTATTGAAGAAGAATTTATCCCTAATTCCTTTTATTGTACATGATTTATTTCACAATGAAAGAGGCAAAATGCAACAACAATTTATCTTAAGTTTTAGTTTGACTTTATATATTGGCATAATAGTATTTACCTTATTGGCATTAAGTTTGTGTTAGTATTTTATTATTCTTAACCAAAGTTATTCAGAAAATCTGAAAGTCTAATTTTATGAGGTCTTTCTTTCTTTGCCATAAGGACATATGACATAGAATGAACAAGAAAGCTGCCCAGTTTAAGTGTTACTTTCACATACTCTTTCTCCAGATTGCTATATGAAGCTGTACATAATATAAACACATATTCTTGTCTCTAGTTAGTCACATTATAGTTAATGACCATATGGTCATTATGGTATAAGATCTACTGTCTGTTGTATTTATATTCCTCAAGCATATTGTTCCTTCAACTTCACAGTGTGTTAAACTATTTCAAAGGGAAAAAAATCCTTTCCCTCTTGTTTCTGGTTGTCCTATCAAGTGTAACCTTGGACCCTTATAGAGCAATTAGACCAGCCTCTATCCCCTCCTTTGTAATGAGGTTTCTTGCATTTCTGAGTCTATAACCCTTTAGTCTTCCCTAATGGGACATCATTATTCTGAAAGAAACAATGTAAATGTAAATGAATATTCTCATTAACGAGTCACAGAGAAACCTTTAGTGGTAGCGCTGTGGTAATTCTGCTTGTTATTTCTCTGGTATTCCATGCAGATTTTTTTTTTTTATAATTCATTATTAGTATTCAAAATTACTTCTTCTTTAATTCTGCATGTCTTTCATAATCCGGTGTTCCAACTAGTTCAACCATGTCCTTGTTTTATTCTCCAGGAACCACCTGTGAAACGTTCAAGGTCTCTGTCCCCAAAGAGCTCTTTTAGAGAGTCAGAGGAGCTAAAGAAGCTTAAAATAGCTGAAACGAAGATTGAAAACTTAGAGAAGACACTACAGCTAAAGGTGAACAGTAAATAAAAATAAATAAAAAGCCTGCTGGCTATAAGCTTGCATAGATAAAGAGATACCAAAACAAACAGACATTTTAAAAATTAAAAATACACATATTGTTATGGATGATAACTGTGTTTGGATCAGAGAGCACTCTCCATTAGTTTACCTTTTTGCTTTGCTATGTGAGTAATCCTGCAGTCTTGTGGAAGTGTAATTGAGCTGTCATCAATAAGTACTTGTTAAATACGTTTTCAAAGTTTGTGTTTGAGGATACATATTCTGAGAAACTGATGTGTTCATATGAAGTAAATCAGAAAGTACAAGCTCTGAAAGTGCAAAGAATTTTTTTCTGTACAATAAGCCATATTTTAAAATGCTGAAGTCAATTACTTGAAACAGATGGACCCCTGGAAATCATAGAAGTTATGGCTCAGTTAGTTGGTGTTCTAATAAACCCTGTTAAAAAAAACCCAATAACAATCCCCTTTGCTCCACCCCTTCATAGAAAATCTTAATTGAGCATGTTTTATAATTTCTCCTTTTGTCCCTGTTTCACATATTTTTTTAGCTTTCTTTTTGTTGGTTTGGTATTTTGCTACAGAATTACAGTACCGTTTGAACAAACTGTTGGTTTAAAATTGCGCCTCAGAATGTAAAACCCAAACCCTGAGTCATATTTTCTTAAACATTTAAAATTCATCCTCTCCTCCCTCTTCTCCCTGTCTTCCCTCTCCTTCTTCCCTTTTTTGGTTGCTTATCTTTGTTCAGTTACGGAATTTGAAAGATATTTTCAAGTATGTGTAGCCTAATGGAGAACTGGTTATATAGACCATGCTGTGATAAATGTTAGTTAAGTAAAAAAAAAATAGGAGCTCTACCAACCACAGTGATAAGTCAATTTAAAAAAAAAACTGTAAATGGGAATTTTATTTTAGCACAAATACCACAGTTCATCTGTTTGTATATTGGGAGAGTTTAATGCATTGTCTTAACACATATCGAGTATATGAATAGGAAAGGTTATTTAGACTTCAAATTCAGTCTTCCAGGTTGTCTTGTTCCTGGGAGACAGAAAATTAATTTTTTTTTAAATTTTTTCTTGCTGTTGAGAAATCTAAGGCATGTTCCACCAACTAAAGCTGAGAACTGGCCTTTGGGAGGCTTCATGTTTGTTACTCTTACTTGGCCTGCCAGACACTGATGCTACAGATTATTCTGGTACTGTGAGCTACAGCTGCTTTGCCCTTAGAAGCAAAACTCACACATCAGTGTGTATAGTTGTTGCCTTAAATGATAGCTGCACATTTCTTCTGGAAGGAGAAATGAAGGGAAGCAGCTGCAGAAAAGAAAGAACCCTCTCTGCAAAACCTCATATAATAATTTGTACCATTCACCATACACCCTTTACTTATCTACTATTTAATCTCAAAGTATAGTTTAGAAATCTGCGCAGCCTTATGACATTACAGCTGTGGGATCTCTATCACAGATATCCATGATGTCTTTAATGGCTAAACGTTATATCTCCCCTTGAAATTGAACACATGAACTGCTTGCATTTTCGCTTGAAAATCTACTTGGCTTCTTTTACAGAATGCTGTAAAGGGTTGAAAAGAAGCTGTAGAGCTCAGATCAACATAGTAAGAAGTGTTGTGAAATGACATTCATATTTCAATGAGGCTACTGCCAGAAAGATAGTGAACTAAGTTGTCATAAAGTTAACATCAGAATATTTCTATTGCTGTTCTGTGATTTCTTAATGTTAACCTTCTCCCAGACATTTTTTCCAACAAAGAAAAATAGATTTGATCACCTTTTTCAAAACTGGTACTTGATTATTGCCTCTTCAAACAAAATGTTGACTATGTGATTACTTGAAATGTTCTTATTCAGCAAAATGGTTGCTCTGTCAATAAACTTACTGATGCTGCATATCTGGAACATGGAATTGTGACTTTATACATTAGTCCTTTGGAAAAATTGGTAACAATTGAAAAAAAAAGAAGAACAGCTCTGTTTATGGGGTTTTCAGGAACAGGAATGCCCCATTCAGTACTGCAAAGGAGCAGAAAATGTCAAGATCCCATTCACAGGTTCTTCCAGTTCTCTCAGCTGACTCATTTCTGAACAAGAAAAGTTGGCTCTTACTATCTTTGTTGCTAATATAAATGGGGTGATCATGTAAATTCAGAGTTTTTATACAGAATTGGCTTTGGTTTTGGATATACTAAAAAGTAACAGAACATACCTGATTCCACCCTTGTTTACAGAAGAGAACGTCAAAATAAATAAGATTATTTTTTGGGTTTTAAATAAATTATCAAGCTTCTACTTAAAATGGTCCAAAGCATAGGTACTTCAGTCTACTGCTCTTTAAGACGTGGGTAAATTTTGGCTGTTGAGAGGTAGGTAGTTGTTACGAAGTAAGAATATGTTCATCTTCTCCTGTCCTGCGCCTAGAACTGTGCTTGCTGGTGTAGCCTAGAGAAGATAATCCTGTCTTTAACTGGAGGGATCTCAAAACCAAGAGGAGCTTTTCCCTTGGAGTTTTCTCATCCTTTTTAGGTTCTAAAATTTTTGGAGGTAATTAAAACTGGAATATATACATCGATCCTACAGCCCTTAATAGGTAGCCCTTAATAGTTGTTTGTGTGAGCAAGACCACAGTCACATTTACTTCAGATTTCATATACAGTCCTGTTCCATGTATAGTGTTCAGGTGCTGAAAATAGATGAATATTGCACTTTATCCACATAACTGTTTGTGAAAGTAACTATTTTTGAAATGATTGGGTACTGCAGTTCTTGTAAGAATAGTAGTCAAATAATTGAATCGGTATAATTTTTAAAATTTCCTTTTTACTATAAGAGAAAGGCAATTTCAACTAAAATTTGAATTCATGATTAGAATATTTTGAATTGTCTGAGCTGCCTGCCACAAAAAAAAAAAAAAAAAACTTTTTTTCCATAGGCAGTTGGGTTTTTCCTCCTGCAGATTGGACTTAGTGTTACTGTTTTCGTTATTGCACGGCAAGTACTACAGATGACAGTGGACAGCTGGAGAATAATCTGGAGGTCCAGCACTGCTAGCAATGGTTGTTCTGTCCCACTTCTGTAAATATATAGAAAACTGTGTACAAGATAGCTTAGTTATTAAATATAACGTAATTCAGCCATACAGAGACAGATCCAACAGATTATGGAAATCTCAGTGTATATTTAAAGTCCTGAAATGCCTAATTCAATAGAGAGAGTGATTAGGGCAGTTAATTGTCTACTTTCTATTTCTGCAAGAGCAGAACATGTGATAAGGGAAGGCAACAACTGTAACAGAATGGATAATAGAACAGGTAAGCAATAATGAAAAATGTAGATTCATAAATAGGAAAGGCCAAATTCTACAGTTCGTTGCATCTCTGAAAGGGCACTGACACTAATAAGCTTCTGAGGATTTATGCTGAAGACATTATTTGCCAGTACCCTGCCAGACTTGACCAGTTTTTGCTAGCAATATCAAACAATCTCAGAACAGTTGTTTCATGAACTTCTCTTGAAAACACAACATCTATAATTGGATTCTTATGAAAATTTCTTCCTGTAGCGTCAAGCAAAGCTCCATAATGGTCTCTATGTTCTAAGATTTATATTGCTATTTATGTGATTGTATTTCATGTCGTTGTGGTATTTACATGAGTCACTTAAGAACAATCAAAAGTACTTTTTAAACAATTCTAGATTTATAAATGTATTTGGTTTAGAAGTTGTTTCAGAAAAAAAACTACCACCACCACTTTGAGAAAAGTATTTAATGGTAAGGTTACTTTGGACCTGCTGTTCCTAAATCTTCTGTTTGTGTTGCCTGAGTCACTTCCAAAAAATTTCTGGAATTTTGTATATAGTACCATTTGAAATTTTAGCTGGTATCTTTCAAATTTGTGTGTTGTGAAAGCTGGGCTACTTCTGATCAGTCAAGCTTAGTGTAAGTACTTTGTAGTTAGCAGTACTCTAGAAACCTTTGCCGTGTTTTTATAGTGGGATTCAATTTTTATTGTTTGCATCTCTGACTGTTGGTCTGTCTTATTTCTTGACTAATACTGAAAAGCCCTCCTTGCATATATGCAGTAAATACTTTCAAATAAAGTTTTGTGATTTATTTAGTTCTGTAGTTGCTCTACAAGCAGAGCTCCCATTGAATTGAAAATGAAGCTCTGATTTCACATTTTGCTACAGCATAATGAATTCTTTATGGTGAATTCTTTACTGGTGTATGCCAGAATTTGACTTGCTTTATACTGTGAGAATTTTCTTTTTAGTGTTGATTTTTTTTCCCAGAGCACTATGTTGTCATTTAGAAAAGTCCATTTTTAAGCTTACATGGTGTTGTCCTGTAATATAAATCAAGGTGTATTTTATTTTTTGTTCTGTACATTTTTTCTGTAGGTTTCAATTATATAAAAGCTATGGTAAAAGTTATTTTTATTACTTCTTTGGTGCATTACTTGAGGACAGAATCTGAGTAGTGCAGGTATATATGTATTTACAGAAACAACTTAATATATGAGGAAATCCTGAAGCCATTTAAATTTAGGTTTTTTTCATGTGGCCAGTATTTCCCTTGAAAATATATAGGTCGGTTTTTCTTTGGGGAAAAAAAGAAAAAAGTAGTTTGAATGAAAAGGCAATGCCAACAATCCTTTTTCAGTCTATGTGTTTTTAAATGTACCAGGCCAATGCATTCACCAGATGAAAACTGACGTTTTGGTAGTAAATTTTTAAAACTTTCAGCAGCATGAAAATATTATTTAAGTGAATTGCCAAATCAGCAACATTTTCCAAATTTTAGTAATAAGAAAACTTTGACATAAGGACTGTGATTCGTGATCTTTTTATTTAGATTTCTGAGTGTCTTAGTAGTTGCTAAAAGAAAACTTTTGTTTCATATGATCTGTGTCTCTTACATTTTGTCCAACTCTAATTTTGTTTTTCTGATATCATAGTCTGGAGAATCTTATGAGCTAAGAGCAGCCTATGGAAAACAAAAAGCGAGGCTGCAGATGTTACAGACCAACTACAGGGCACTAAAAGAGCAATTAAAGCAGTGGGAGGAGAGCGATAGCAGGTAAGTTACATAGCTCATTAAAAACATTTTCCTTACACAAGAAATCTGAATAGAAGTATTACACAGGTATTCAAAGGAGAATTTGATTTGAAAGATGAAGCTACTATATGGCGATCAAGACTATCCTTTGTTAAAGCAGAATACATGGCTTACCCCATATGAGAAAAAATATAGTTGAAACCAAGAGGAAACACTTGAACTGACACCTTTACTTATTTAAGATCTCATTGTGAGCCTGAGTACTGGACAAATGTCTGCTGGGGCTGCTTACTTGTGTTTGTCTAATTCGTCACTCAGTTGTTTTGTTGACTGCTTATGTTTTCAATTTTCTGTAGCAAAACAATTGCTCATTGTGTTTCAAATAGTTTTTAAAAATAGTTTTATTAATTAAAATACAAAAATAATACCCTCTTTAACACTTAGTGATTCAAATATTAATTGAAGCTAAAAATCTCCTTCCTAATAGGGGAAAAAATAATACATTCATGAAAGCAGGGTGTTTTCATCTGTTATTTAAAAAAATTATTTCTGATAATTTTACAAAAAAATTGCAGTAATATATCTTAATCGAAAGAGGAAGGGCTTTATCACATAAAATTTGCATAATGAACATTCTATATATCATTCTCCTTTAGGTTCTATACAGAACCGTAACAATTTTATGCAGAAATTCTTTTATTTTTTTAAGTCCTTAGCAGACAGAATTTTTGGTAAACAGATGCAATTGGAGATATGAAAACATTTCTTACTATTTCAGTTATCAAATACTTCTGTTTTCCAGGACCTGTTTCAAGAACGTAATTTTCTTGTGGCTATAGCAGGACTTTAGCATGCACCTACAGCTCAGTAAACAAGTGTGTTTTACTAAAAATAATTGGTTTTGCAGTCAGAACAATACTGACTAATCTTGACACAAACTTTATAACTCTTTCTGAACAAAAAGAGAGTCACAGAAAATGCTGCAAAACTGGTTGCTGTTCAGAGTCCAGGATGATATGTAGCATCTTACTGTGAATGATAAACTGTCCCTCATATATAAGTAATGCTATGGCCTATCTTAGTAGATTTGCATTGCTTTGAAATACTAGCATTTACTTAGGAGTGCTTTGTCTTTTGAAAAGGAAAAAAAAGGTGTGGGTGAAAACAATGGTAAAATACAAAATTGCTACAGGCATTGGTGGTAGCACAGGAGCATTTTTAAAAATACCTAAGCAAAATTATAATGAAAATGTTTTGTTTATTTAGGAAAAATGTGAATTTTTTTATTCTGGTTCATTGTTTTAAATTTAATTCAATCTGGAAGTGACTAAAGGATGATAGTTACTATATTTAATGAAATAATTTCATTCTATGTCTATAGCAAAACCGGCATTCATGTCCACTGAGAAGCCAAGGCAAAAAAGATAAAAGAATTGAACTAGATAAAGACTGTAAAATCTCAGACTTGTTATACAGTGAAGCACTGGGTGTTCTGTTTCTGATAGTTGAAAAAAAAATGAAAAAGAAAAGGGAAAGAGAGAGAAAGGCGACTTCTGTTTCTGTTTAAAGTAAATGAGACCAGCTTGTGTTATGACAGGAATGTATTTGGGAAAAGTAGGTATTGGGGAAAATATAATGCTAAATCTTCACTTAGTGAGCTGATTTTTCCTATCTCTATATAAGATGAGCTGAAAATAAAAGGGTTTTGGTAATTTTTGTCATCAGAGTAGAATTGTATGAAGCCACACTAAGAGGTTTGGTTTTCATTTTTAATACACTTAAACAAAGGAAAGTAGACAAGACATAAAAGCAGTCTCTAACAATAAGATTCTGTTATTTTGGTATCTCAAAAAGCTATACAGTGTTGCTATCATGTAAATTGTGCATTAAGAACTCAGTATCAGGTGCTTATGTGGCACTTCAGAGCCTCTATAAGTGATGGAGGACCCCATTCTCCTTATTCTTCATAGATTAGTATCTGTTATTGAGATGGCAGCTGATGGGACCTAATCCACTTGTCAGTGTGCATACAACTTGCACTGATGTACGTGACTGCAAAGATGATGGGGGTCTTAGGAGGTTACCACGTTCTCTAAGAGTTTATTTCTATGTCCAGTAGGAATTTAGATTGCAGAGTTTAAGACTGATTTAATAAAGGATTTTTTAATACAGTTTTTATCTTTGGCATTATTAAAATGCATAAAAATATTTTAATGATAGAAAAACTGTTAAATATATTAATTGTATTTTTCTATGCTTCTAAAGTCAATATGCTTTTTCTTAATACATCATCTTGTCCATAGATAGTTAATTCTTTTATTAAACTGTAGAAGCGCAGTTTGATTTAAAGTGGACATTAGTTGCAACTTCCAGATTGGCTTGCTGGGTCATTAGGGGAGCTGATAGATCTCCCTTTATTTTCAAGAGATTGTGTGATGGTTTTAACTTCTTTCTCATACCAGTGTTTTAAGTAATGTTGACAGAATGTGGGTGACACTATTCTGCCACATGTCACCTGGGAGGCATGGTGTCATACTCGCACAATAGCTGTCTGAAACTGTGTGATTGAACTTCTCTTTATTACCACAGTTAAGGTTTCATTCCTCAGAATGTATACTTCATAAAAAATTTAGTTTTACTGGATGTTGTACTTGGAAATTTGTATTTTCCGAAAGCAAGGATGTTTTTATTCTGGTTCTCCTAAAACATGTAGATATTTGAAAACAACCAACCTTTTTTGACTCGTTAACAGGCTTGAAAATAGTAAAAGCAGATGCCAGGATACAGACTCCTGTCAGCTTTGTCAAGAGGATCCTGATGCACTGTGGAATGAACTGGCTTTTTTTAAAAGGGAGCACAAAAAGCTGTTGATTGAGAAGTGAGTTTGTTTCTTAAATGATGTTTAAGTAAAGAAACCTCTTTTTTTTTTTTTTCGTGAAGTGCCTAACAGCCCATGTAAGAGGAATTCCTTGCAAAACTAAGATATGAAAACATCTACTAAAAGCAGAAAAGGAAAACATCAGCTCTTTTTTTTTCCCTTCCTTCCCTCTCCCCCTTAAATCAGTGACAAGTTACAAGTTTGCTAGCACTAACAGAAACTGTATTCCATGATCTAGGGATTGTGTTAATTAATGTGGCTCTCATCTGTTGGAGGTGTCGCTCTTCATTAGCCTGTATTTTACACACTGCCGTGCTTCATTTTTGGAATGAGGTGGTGAGGGGATAACCTAGCCAGCCATCCTTGTTTGATCTCTGTGATACATACGCAATGCAGAATGCCTCAGCTCTCTTGGTTCCCTGCCCTGTCCTGCTAATCCCAGCTGAGCTCATTATGGTGTAGCCTTGCTGCTACTCCTGGAGTCAGAGCTGTCCAAGCTAATTACTGGTAGCAGCAGAGCTGCCTGTTAAGGGTCTGGTGTGGATCTGCTAACATGGTCCTTGGTAGTGACCTGCAAAAAGCACGAGGGAGTTGCTCTCTTTCTTGCTGTGCACAGCCTGTCCTTTGGGTTTAGTGCTGATCCCTTCACACAGCTCTTTCAGCTGTACTAAGTGTAAAACTTGGTGAAGGAAACTCTTACTTTAGAAAACATACAGTTTGCTGCTTTGATCTCATAATTCATAGGCTATTACACTCAGCCAGGCAAAGTAAAAAAATGTCCTTTTATACTAGACAAAAAGAAGTTAGTATGGTATAATTAGCCCTTTGCTGCTATTTAACACTTTCTGTAAGTCATGATGATTTTTTGTTTTAATTTAAGAATCAAGACATCATAGAAAGTTTTATTCAGACTTTGTTTTTGTCAGCATTAAAGAAAATGTGTTTTCCCAATGGGTCACAATATAAACCCATTTTGTGGCAATACTATGAAGACTGCTATCACAGAATTTCAACAGCAGCAAATTGTTTTGTACTATGTAAGTCCTTGTGTTGACCATAAGCTCCCTTGGTGTATTATAGGCAATATTGCCAGTAGCTGTGTATGGGATATTCTTATATCTGCCAGTTAGAATGGTATGTCTGTTCTTGCCACTTTGTTGTCATATCTTTGTTTGCTATTTTGAAGCTATAACAATAAATTGTCACATGTAATTATTTGTTGGGTTTTCTTTTATTTTTATGTAGGAAAGAGCACATCCTTGCCATGTATGTAATAGCATACATGTAATTCTCCTTCCATCACTAATGAACACAATCACCACAGGCAATAGTAACTCAAGAGCAATAACATAAGTCTCATTTTTCACACGAAGCCATACAAGAGAGATTGCTTATGTCTTGTGCATACCCTGAAGGCTGATACAGTTGGACTGCTTTACTCTAGTTCCTGTGCAGTCACATTCATGGAAAGACCCTTATGTCTGGTATGTTGCAGCTCATTGACCTTGACTAGACTGCGGTGAGGTGGCATGAGCAAACAGTTGAGTTCGTTGAAATACAGAATTTATAAGACAAAATGGGTTCATAAAATTCCACATAGTGAGTACTTAGTAAGAAGCCAGTGCAGCATTGTGTTCATTAAGGTGAACTCCTTGTGTGGGTTTAGGTGCTGTTTGCTCCTTATGGGCAATGCCATTTACTGTTAGTTGAAGTAAGGAAGAAATGAATATATAACTGTGGGGTTTATAGCTGTCTTTCTCTAATAATGACGAATAATAATAATTGCGGGATCTGATTTCATTTTCTTTAGAAAGTCAATACTAAATTTATTGTACTTTTTAGATCTGTGGATAGGGCTTCTTTAAATTACATCTATTCTTTTTAAAACTCTGTGGCTAAAAGGTATGGTCTATGGAGTTGTACCAGATACTTACATGTGTAATTTTATAAGTAGTATAAGTAAATCAGGTTAGCCCATAGTTTTTGTGAATGCACTTAATTTAATAGATGCTACTGATTGTTATCTTAAGTTCATGTAGAACATATATAAACCAAAACCAATGAAGCATTGCTTAAAGAAGAGTGTCTGTGTAGGGATTTTATTTTGGTTTAAGTAGTCTTAACTTTAAATATGTGTAATTTCTTTCTCTGACTAGGCCAAAGAGTGAGTGTTAGGAAAATAGGATTATTTGTTATTGCATGTTTATGTAGTTAATCTGTACAAAAGATTTTATCTCCAATCTTCTGGGGCATAGAGCATTGATGTAAAATGACTTTAATATGCACATGCATTGATCTGAAAACAGATTGATAATAAATACAATATAGGGTAAAGCCAGGGAAAGCCCGCTGATGAATGTCCCGAGCTCCAAAGTTGTCATCACCAATATTAGCACATTGTAAACATTCTGTTTGTAAGTTATGAAATCTGGTTTTAAGTCAGGAAAAACTGAAGTTACTTAGGAAATCACTTGTTCTGGTGATGCCTAATTCTAAATCCTGTTGAAACTGGTGGAAATGTTTTATGTCAGCCCTTTCTTTCTGCCAGGTCCTTCCTTTTAGAAAGGCTTCTTCTAATCACAGGCAAGGATTGCTATGGCTTCCATATAAGCTATTAAATATCTTTCAAACTGGACATTAGTACATAAAAAAAAATAAGGTTTAGGACTCAAGTTTTAGCACCTCTTTTTAAAAGTATATGAAGTTTTCTATTTTTGTGAAGTTCAGAATGCCCAATGTAAGAGTTAATTTTTGGAGCATGTTGATACAGAATACATTACTACCTTTTTAAACATTTTGATTAGTAAAGTATGTACATCTTGTATTTCTTTGAAGTTAATAATGAAATGTGTTTCAGGGTCAGTGGTTGCATCCTTTCCATGAATGATGTATAAATTTGAGCCATTTGTGCACATAAAAGAAATTATCTCTAAATTGTTACTATCCCAAACTAGATTAGTAAAATATAATAATCAGTAAACTGAGATTATTCACGGTTTGCTCAATGCTTTATTCTTATATTTTTCTTGATTTTTCCAGTATTCCCTCTGAAGTCAATGAATCACAGAATGAGCAGAGTTGGAAGGGACCACAGTGACTCATCTGTTCCAACCCCACTGCTCAAGCAAGGTCATCCTTGAGTACATGGGATAGGATTGTGTCCAGATGGTTCTTGAATATCCCCGGTGAGGGAGACTCCACAACCTCTTCTGGGTAATCTGTGCCAGTGCACAGTCACCTGCCTGGTTAAGTTCTTCCTCATGTTCAGGTAGAACTTCCTGTGCATCAGTTTCTGCCTGTTTCCTCATGTCACATTGCTAAGAAAGCCTGGGTGCATCATCTGGCACCCTCCCATCAGGTACTCACAGACATTGATGAGGTCCCCTCTCAGCTATCTCTTCTCGAGGCTGAACAGGCCCAGCATCATTAGTCTTAATTAATAAAGTAATGCAGTAATAAATACTGTCTTTATTCTGCAGTCTTGTATCAGAGATGCTTCAGTCTCTAAATTATGTATTTAGCCCTCCACTGGACCCACTCCAGCAGCTCCATGTCTCTCTTGTAATGAGGAGCCTAGAACTATACCAGCACTCCAGATCTGCCTCTCCAGGGCTGAGTAGAGCAGCAGGATCACATCCCTCAGCCTACTGGCAATGCTTTTCCTAATGCACCACAGGACACCATTGGCCTTCTTGGCCACCAGGACACCCTGCTGGCTCATGGACAGCTTGTTGTCCAGAAGGACCACCAGGTCCCAGTCCATAGAACTGCTTCCCAGCACATCCAGCTGAACTGCTGCTTGATTGGAAACTGGCTAATTTAAACTGCTTTGGTATTTCCATATAAAATTCTAGTTTGTTGGAGCATAAGGATACCCTGTCGCTTTGACCTTTATGTACAGGCTTTGGAACTGGAATTGGAACTATTGTGGAATCCTTGCAATTTTGGTGGTTATCATCCTGGTTTATTTGTAGGAGATCTTGTGATAGATACCAGCAATACTTAATTATTTGACATAGAACGTTCTTCAACATTAGACGTGATGACATAAGTCAGCATTTTCACAGTTCACTGGAAATTTGTTGTCTGTATGAGTGCTGTGTAGTTGTGCATGTCATCCATTATAGGAAATGTCCTCTGGGTCTTAAAGCATATGGAATCACTACAAGCTTGGTAGTGTCCTTCCTCTGCTATAGCAGCTATTTACTAAATGTTTCTGATAGGCTTTCTTTTTTTGTGAAAACAAGACCTCATAGTTTCTGCTTTCCTTATTGCTGTAGAGTAAATGCTACTGTTAAGTACCTGGTGTAGTGGTATGTGACCAAATAGTTGATAGGAGTCTATCTTAGTACCAGCAACACCATGCAATGTCTTTTGCTTTTTCTAGTTGTCAGAATGGATATGGTGGAGGAAATCTAAATTAAGTGTGCTGGAATGCTGGCTGTAAGAAACACAAATCTAGGCTTTATTAGTTCCTCTGATTCTTGAATGTGTCTTTCTTATCCCCCTCCTTTTCTTTCCTAGAAAAGCCACTGAAATAATGCAGTTTTGATAACCTTGACAGTCAGGCAATAGGAAATATCTGGTCATCAATGACTTTTGTTTATTTAAACCTTCGTTGTTTTGTGCAACATTCAAATACCACAGTAGTTTTTCCTTTGTTCTACTCAATAGGTACATCACGTAGCAGATTAATTTGGATCAAATTGCATTCACGCTACATTAGTGTTAAAAAATGTCACCTACAGCATATAGCCCTTCTGACTTATGTGTTTTCTCTGTAAAGTAATCTTTCTGGTTCTCAGCTTCAGGAGTGCTGGGACATAGCAGACATAGCAAATTACTCAAATCTAATAGGTCAGGGCCTTTGTTTACGTTTTTCTGCAATTAGTAATTCTATAGTGCAAAGGTATATCTAGTTAGTAATGGTGTGTATGTATTTGTTTAGGTTTTGGATAGATAAAAATATGAAATATGACCTTTCATTTTACTGAAAGCAATTGCAGCCTAAGTTCTGTAGCTAGTGTTGTGACTCTTCTAAGTGTTTTGACAAAGTGCATGGTTAATGAATGAACTGAACATTGCTTAGAGAAAATTACAGTCAAGCTCAAGTGTGAGACCGTGAAAGAGTGCACTACAAATAAACTAAAATGTAAGAAATCAGCAGCATTTTGTGTACTGCAGGGTACGATTTCCAAAAAATGTTTTTATAGAACCAAAGTCAGAACTGTAAATGACACATGAACTCATGCAGGGACTTTTACAATGAACAAAATGGCCCTCTTTGTGAAGAGAGTTAGTTCTTTTTTATTCTAGCAAGCTTCCAGTTACATTTTCACAAGGCACTATGTCAACTAACTGTTTTCCAGTGAGAGGGATCTGTCAGATATGATGAAATTCATGCTTTTAATTGTTTAGCTTGTCTTTAGAATATTTCTTACCTGTGCCCACCAGATCTTGTAATTTCTTGCATCCTAGCTAACAGACAAATCTGAGGACTTAGTGTGTTTTTTATATGAGATGGATTGGTGTTTTTCCTTTGTTCTTTCATATTTAATCAGACCATTCTTGTCTGCAGAGATTTGTGCTTCGGTGCCCTCTCATATATGGTGGAATTGTGTCATATTGAAAACATGCAGTCATGCTGCTAAACATTTTTTTTTCATAATACAGAAGCAGAGATAGGCAGAATTAAAGTTGCATTAGTGATAAAATTTGGACATTGTCAGGGACAAAAACAGAAGAGAGATGATGAAGAAAGGTAAGGACTTTCTGTTAGCTTCCCATTGTATTGCTTGCACAGAAGTATTGTGTTGCTTGCCTTGCTGTTGGATCAGAATGATTCTGTAGATTTATTTGGTTTAGAAATGAATTGTTGTATTGTTGGTAAGCACACTGCCTGCAAAAGAACTTTCTTTTTCCTATCACTGTGTCTGGCTTAGACAAAAGGTCTTCAGCATTTAGATGGAAATGTCTGATTTATTAGTCCACAGATATGTATGCATGTATAAAAATAAAGAAGTTCTAAGTGTGTCATATAAAACTGTATCAAATGTTCATAGAAGAAGCCTATGAACCTACAATCTATAGCACCAAAGCACACTAATTGCTAGTGACATGTCAGACTGCTATATTAATAGAATAAGGAGTGAGTAATGAAAACGGGTTTCTCTACAGTATCTTCTGTGCAGTTCTGGGAATTCTGATAAAGGTAGAAGTGCCTGGTATTTTCTGGCAAGATTAATTTAACATACAATGCTAGTTTTGCACTTTCCTTTACATTGTACTGATTTTTGAAGGGGAATCACAAATTTTCATAATTCTGTGGATCTCAGTTTTGATAGTGCTATAAGGAACTCCAACAGCAGAATTTTGCAAAAATGTAGAGATATTTATTTCAAAGACTGCAAATAATATTTTACAATGAAAGTTAATTAACATTGTATATGTTCTCTTGCTTTATCTCTTGAACTCTTTCCTAGAATGTACCTTTTTGTAATTCTAGAAAGTCAGATGTTGTACTACATGGACCTTTATTGTGGCCCAGCATGATCATTGCGATAAACAACTTAGTTCTCTTTTGTTGCATGAGGCAGAATATGCATATACATGCAAAATATATATTTAATACTTTTGGATCTTTTTCTAATTTCTAAGGAATTCAGAATGCATTTTCTAAGAACTATTGTTGAATTTGGTTTTTTTTTTTTAATATAATCACATGAGAATAAATATGGAATCATCAAAATTATCCTAAAACTCAAATATTTCAGTGGAAGAAATAAATTAAGAAATTTATTTGCATCCTTTCTTTGTGTTTTTGGAAACCAGCTCCATGCTAACAGCAGGCTGTTGGCAAGAGACTTCAGTGTGTTGTTATATGGGGTTGATATAAAGGTTAGAAGGACTGATACAACAAAAAAATTCTCTTGGCATTCTTACAATGGAGTATGTACCCTCGTATTGTTAGCTTCTCTGAGTCATGTTGATGGCAGTGGTACCCCAGTCTTGGCCTTTGAGGTTGAATCTGCTGTGAAGTAACTGCAGGTAAACACCATTTATGAGGCTGTTCTGATGGTCGTATTTTAAAAAAATTAAAAACTGCAATTGAAATAAACATAATTCACACAATGTAACATTTATATTTTCTTTAAACATTTTTTGATAAATAAGGTGGATTTTGTGCTACAGTGAAACTGAAAGATTACTAAATGGTAGATAAAATGTTAGGCACAGGTTTCTACTATCCTTTTGCAAACTAAAGGTTATGCTGCTTGTTGAAACTATCTTAGTCACTAGTCATGAGTGCTTCTTTGGCTTTGGAGTGACTACTAATTTGAAATATATCTCAAAACTTACTCTTGACAACTATGACACTATTCACTTTTTTGTTATGTGAACAGACATTGGACTGTTGAGGGGGGAGTTGCTTTTATGCCTTTTTTGCTTCTGAATGTGGGTTGTAAATCAGAGAGACTTTACTTAGCACCAACAGATATCTCTTCCTGCAATTTTCATCCATCCTACAAGTGGCTGAATTGGGAAACAAGAATGATAAAGACATATTTCTGGGAAGTGAATGCACGAGTAAGATAAATATCGCAAAGACTCTATGTAGTGTAGTCAAATACTTCATTTCCTTAATTCCAAGGGATTAAGACTATACCTTTCTTAGTGTAAACTGTAATTTTACAATTATTTTCTTGTAAAGAAATTCCAGTAAATCAATCTGGATAGTGTGAATGATCACAAAATGGGAGTAATGGTAGTACTTTTTGCTTTACTCTTCCCTTGGCAGTGTTATCCCCAGACATATGTAATGGTTTTTGCTCTCTCACACAGTCTATATCAAACACCTGCTCCCAGGTTTGCTCTCAGTTCCCAAGGCTGTCTGTTGCCACATAAATATACAGACCCATGAAAAGAGCATATTTTGCCCTTACTACAGGCAAATGTATTTGAATCATAATGCTGTAGGAAGAAAGTGACGAATTTCTGTCACAGTAGTATTTCACCTGTAAAAGTTGGATAAAGTTTCTGCCTGGCTTGGTTCTCCTGACTCGGAATAATTTTGGAGCAGTAGAAAGTTAAAATAAATGTTTACATTCTGACATATCACACCTAATTTATGACAGCCTCTTCCTATATTTTCTGTATGGGTGTTCTACAAAAATATGTGTAACGTGCATGTGCGTTCTACTCTGGTTTTACTGAGCAGAATTTTTACCCTTTTGAAGACTAAAGAACAGAAAGTGCAATTCAGCTTTGCTTACCTAGGTGTTTCTATGTTGATGTGCTGTCTTTTGTCTCAAGCACCTTTCTGTTCTGTAGGGAAGAAAACAGCTGCTTCTGCTGTCCTGTTTTCCTTGCAAGGATTATTAGGTTATTTAGCTTAAGCTTTGGATAAGAAAAAGATTTTTTGACACTGTTGACCTGGTGTCTTTAAAACTTACTGTTTTGGTTACTGTAAAAAGCAATGCTGCTGTCCCTTTTTAAGGACTGTGATAAAGAGCATGCAAAACTTGCTTAGCAGTCTTTTTCTGTCTGATTTTCTTCTTAATTTGGCTTTCCAGTCTTTAACAGTCTTCCCCTGGAGGAAAACATTTGAAAAGGCAATGAGTTAACCTCATGGACTCAGGAACGCTTCCCTGACTGCAGCAGCTCCTGGACTAGCCCCCTGGTATCTGTCCACACCAGCAACAATATGCATTAGGAGATTGTGGTTGGTTGTGCTTGTTTCTCCAAAGAGTCATCCTTGCTGCAGTCTTTACAACATGTAATCCTTGGGAAGGAGTCGGTTTCCTCAGCGGGTTATTCCATCTTATGTATTCAGCTCTATTAGAAACTAGATTCTCTGCATGGTTTTATTTTCCAGATAAAATTCCCTGGGACAAATGGGGAAAATGTCTTATTATTTGTTTGGATGTTTATTTTAGACTGCCATGAGCCTGCTCTCTTAATTCCTTTTATCTGCATGCAGGGGAGTGTAGAAGTCTCCTGCTTGTCTTACCTGTGAATGCTGAAAGCTGCTGATGAGCAATGGCTGACTTATGGGATGTGTATTACTCAGGAGGCAGTTGTTTGCGAGAAGACTAACTAGAGTCTTCTGGCAATGGGTTAACCCAGGGTCAGCAACCCTGTAGGGAAGGAGCCCTTTAAACTCATAAGTGCAGAGAGAAAGTTTATGCTATAGTTCTGGCTATCTTTCTAAATTACATTTTCTTTAATGCATTGAGGCCCAAGTGCACGTGTGTATATGTACCTTAGATCTGGAGCTGTGTGAAGGCTCCTGATGTTATCTTTAGAACTGCTGACAATTAAAAATGATGAGTACTAGGATATTTTGTTCTAGCAAGAAGGTATATTTTGCAGAAGCTCTGCTTATATGCAGATGGTGGGAGCATTTCTCCCATTCTACTTGATAAGTAAGCAACTGTTACGAAGAATTTCTTGCTGATGTCCAGCTGTAATCTAAAAGAAATTGGAAGTAGTTCTTTTAGCATAACTGATTCTATGGCACACTTTTTAATATGCTACCTCTTCCTATATTCCAAATGAGTAGTATTAAAAAATAACTAAAAAATGGAGGAGTGATCAAAAGTATTATATTGTGAAAAATAAGAGTCCAGAATATTGTGTGATACTGAAAACAGCAGATTCTGTAATTGTGCGTCAAGACGAGTACCTTCAAAAATGCATGCAATGCCATAATAAACTGTTATCTGAATAGATTTGATCACTCTTGATTTTTGAATATCCTTGTTCTAATACTGCCAAGTGAGACTGTGGCAATCATAGTTGGAGGCTAGAAATGAAGCATTCGTACATAAAACAGAATGCTGCACACTTTTCTGCTCCTCATGGTATTTTTCTATACATTTAACAAGTCAGAAGAATTACGTTTTTCATTAAGTTGTTTGTAGTAAACAAAGAACTTTGAGGTTATTCTCAGGATGTGAAAACATATGATTAGAACTCTGACCTCCCATATTAGAAGATTCTGATACTCTTCTAGGAAATACCAGTAGATTCCTGTTAATTTAGGGTGCTGATTCCTCTTAAATCAAGGACTCAGTGTCTCGTCCTTGGAGTTGGAAGTTGTTCTCTGACAACCTAGTCTAGAGCATCTAGGGCTACTGCTGCCTTGTTTCTTGTCAACAAAGCAATCTTTAAAAATGCTTTTGAGTAAATTACATGGTCAGATGGTCAGCTTGTTTTGGAAGCAGATAAGAAAATACTTCTTGTTGACAAAGACTTACTGAAGAAATAGAGTAAAATCTACCAGATATACTTTCAAGCAGCATAACCTCTTTTTGCAGCAGACTCAAGGCCATTAAGCAGTTTCAGGCGTGCATAAAGCTGAAAAGCAGTACACTAGTTTCTAGGCTTTGTATGGCTTGAAGTCACTTTTCTCCCATCTGATGGGCTGTCATTTAAATTTGACAAAGCTTCTAGAAAATACAATATGTGAGTATAAATAAGAGCAAGACATATTTTCTAGAAGAAGTCATAAATTCTGGACCTTTTTTAGTCTGCTAGTTTTTATTACTCTTTCAACTACATTGCAAAACCAGTCCTTTTTTTTACCTGTCTTTTCAAAAGCCAAAAAGTCTGTGTGGGAGCTGAATAGTTATTTCAAAGATCATTTTCAGCTCTAGTAGATAGACATAGAATTAGTGTAGTCCTAAAATTAAAAATAGCAGTCATGTATGTCACTCACAGTGACGTAACCTTCATTATTGGCAAATCTGGTACGTTGTGACTGTAAATTTTCAGGATACATTTTCCAGTTATACAGTCTTCTTTAGGACTCTCTAAACCTTAATTATAAACTAATCAGGACGGTAAAGACTCCCACAGTGCAATCAAAAAGAGTTGTTTGACATGATTTGAAAATATTTTATACCTTTGTGTTTAAAAAAACAAACCATAGTGATCAAAATAAACCTATGTAAAAAGTGCATCTAGATACAGGCCAAGTGATAATTACAGTTTCAACATTGCAAGCTTTTAGAAGTGGCTCATTGTGTTAACATTACCACTGTAGATTTGAGTTTAGGCTTAAGAGCTTAAACAAAAAATTTAACTCTGTAGTTACTTATTTTCTTTTGTCGTAGTTGCTGATATGTATTCCTGGTAATGAATTTCCTTTGCCTGACATTATTTATGTATACAGCTAGAAGGTGCTTTGTGTAAATTTACAGAGACAATTCTGTGAACAGTTTTTGTATTGGTTTTAAAACACATTCAAATTTAGTTAGGTTTTATTTCTATTTTTTCCATCAATTTATTAATGGATAAGAACCTCTTTACAGAATCCTGGCTTTTCAACACCCAGCAAGGTTTAACGTACTCCCCATATAAATAAAAAAAATTGTGTAAGTTGTCAAAATAGTTCACAGTATTTGATAAACACTTGTGCAGTTTCTATCTGGCATCTCTCTATTATTTTAAATTATATCCCAGGAACTTCCCTTTTTTAAAGCTGAATTAAATAATAGAATGAATGCACAGCAGAGATGTGACAGAGACAATAAAATGCAATAGTAGCCTTTGACTTTGTCAAGAGACAAAGTGTGAAGATATGAATTTATGAGTTGGAAGTGACCAATTAATATACACACTTAGGTTGCTTTGTCTTTTCTCTTGACCTGCATGTTATCATTGTATTCAAATCCCATTGTTCATTCTTAAATTATAGTTCAAAGATTTATCTTCTCTGAGTCTATAGAACCAACTTATTTCCAAAGAAAAGTTTTTTGTTTTCCTATTGTGATAGCCATAGACTTTGTTCTCAGTTCTACTTTGCTGTATGTATTTCAACGTAGATCTTTAGTGTTTTTGTGATGTTGTGTATGGTTTGTTAGCAACACTTGGGTACATATAAGCAGCACATTCTTCCTTTTGTACAGGGGTTTCATCTCTAAATGAATTTCAGTTTCTACTTATTCCTCATATCTTGCAAAATGCTTAGAAGTTTGGAGGCTTTTAAGATTGTTTAGTAGACATAATGGTGAGATTGTATTTATAAGATGCTGACAGAAATATTACATAAACTTAAAAAACAACTGTGCAACCACAGAATTTTAAAATTTCAATTTTAAGAAGACAGAAAATTTGTTTTCCTCAAAAATTGCTTATTTATAAATTTCATATGCTGTATTTATTTTCTTGCTGAAGCAAAAAGATACATAGTATGAAAAAGAGAACTAAAAAGCACTCTGCTTGCCAACTGATTAAGCAACTTGTGAAAGGGTAAACTGAAAGCTTCCTGCATGTTTGGTGTTACTGCTTGCCAAAGCAGACAGTTGACTGTTTCCAAATTTTTTGTAGGTTTATGCTACTGCAGTTCCTTTATATACTCATTGCTGAATTTCCCTCCTGGGAAAAGAAGTTGTGCTCAAATATTTGTGCCACTTATATTTGTTCCACTAATTGGAAGTAGGAAAGATGCTAACCTAATCTGCAATATAAACTTAAAATTTCTTCCACTTCATTTAGTAACTACTGGATTTATTAGGAGAAAAAACATATTTGATATCAGATACAAAAAGTTTAAAGTATACTTTTTTGTTTTCTATTTTAAATCAAGCGTATTTGTAGTAATTATAAAATGTGAAATCCATGAAAAATCCTAAAAGAAAAAAAAAATGGTATAAACACACTTATTAACGTAATGCATCTCTTCCCTAGTCTTGAAACATCATCAACTCTCAATGTTTCTACTGTCAAAAGATGGAGAAGACAAGTACTAATATTCAAAGGTTTCATTCCAATTTACATGCCTTAAGTCTGCAATCAACTTAGGAATGTTTTAGACAGAAACTAGTCTTCCACTGTTGAAATATCTTAAAAGATTCTCTTAGGCTCAGTGTGTATCTTGGATGATTTCAGATGAAATAAACATGGTGCCCTTTGCTCAGCACTTGCTAAATCAAACACAAGTATTTCGGTGTTCACTGAAATCCCCTTTCAGTTAGGATCAAAACCTGGCACATTTCTTCTTTCCATTGTTTGATGTGTTAATTGAAAGTGAATGATGCAAAAACCGATGCAGTAAATCCAGTGAGCATATGCTTAAGATAATTACAGTAAATATTAGCTTAATCTTCTAAAATAGTGTTGGAAGCTCTTGTTCACGATATCTGAAATTTGACACTGCTGTTCTGACTTTATAGTTCCAGTAGGTTAGTAATTCTTCATTACCACATGCAGAACTTATTTTTGATCCTTTGAGTTGAAGGATTGCAGAGGCAATCCTTCTTTTACCCTCAGTAAATGAGGGAAGCATCTTGTGTTACTAGAATCTGTGTAGCTGAATCACAGATCTCTTCAGATGACTAATCTGCTTTGTAAAAGAGTTATATGTGAACCATTTAAAAGTCTGTTGGGGCAGACATAGTTTGTCAAAAGCAGTCCTACTTTACAGCAAAAAAAAATCACCAAGATATTTATCTTTAGACTCACTTTAACTATTTTTTGGAGAGGGAGGGAAAATTTCAGAAAAATACATCAGTTCTTACCTATTAAGTTGGCATATCTGTTCGAGGCACTGAGAGAGATAATGGTGTAAGTGAAAGACTGGAAAGTAAGTATTTTCCCCCACCTCTGCTTTTAGCCACTGTATTCCTTCAGGGTGAGTAATTTCTTTCAGTGTTGAATACTTCAGCAGTTTTCTCTGACTTCTTCGGTTCTGTTGGATTCCTTAGAGTCCCTTCTTCTTTATTTCAAAGTTCTAGAACCTTTTGTGGTGCTTTTTCTAACTAATCTTGTTCACTTGTTCTTGAAAAACGTAGCAATTGTAGAGGTTCTGCAAAGCATTGTTCTCTTCAAGAAGACCACTCTGGTAACAAAAAGTACAGGCTACAGCACTTTTGTGGTTAATTTTAGACAACTGAACTGAATGTGTATTTCTTGTTATAATGCATGTACAGGTGCCTTTTTTTTTTTTTTTAACAAGTTCTAGCTAGAGTAGTTTAAAGGTTTTGTTTTATTGTGTTGTTTTTCAGATTTTAAAAAAAGCGTGAGTAGAAACCAGTATAGTATCTGTTTCCAAATCAGTTAAACACTTCGAAATTTGCTAAATGCAACCATGTTGGCCTTGATCAGCCTAACATTTACATTCAAAACTTAAAAAGTTAGTGAACAAAAGATTATCAGGATTCAGATGTTAGAAGTAATATAAGAAGCCAACTAACTAATTAGGATAGGAGATGATGTGATAGGATGACAGTACTTGGTTCAGAAAGGGCATCTATATCTATGTTAGCTTCCCAAGATCAAGAAAATTAAACTCAGAATATAGGTAGCAGTCCCCCCAGTGGCATGCAGCTTAATCAGTTTGGTGTAGTGTGACATGTATGATTTTGTACATATAGCATGTTTTATATGGTCAGCCACAAAGAGCATAACTCTTGAGAAAGAAGAACTCACGGGGAGGAATTCACTCTCTTAAATGAGACCATGAATGAAATGTGAGACCTACTTTCTAGCTGATGTGATAATGTCTTCTTGCACCAAGAATGGTCCCGCAGTAAAGGAATTCTTTTAAGGATAGAAGGAAGAGGGTATTGGTAGTGGGTGGTTTTCTTTCACCCTGTCATCATAAAACATATGCCTAGCCTCTGGCCGTTTTCGTACCACTTTACTAGACTTATTCTGTTTAGGTCTGTTTTCTTGGAGGAGCCTAAAACAAGATGCAGCCACACATGCAATCTCAGAAGTGTTGAATATAATCAATTCTGTAAATTGACTGACTCTTGCCAGCTAGCATGTTGTTAGCCTTCGTCACAAATGTCACTGCTAATGTTCAACATATTGGTCCAAAGGACATATTTTCTTTTCTGCAAAGCTGCTCTTGAGCAAGTTGTTCTTCTACCATGTCTTCTTTCAAGCAGTTGTTCTAATGGGACTTTGCCTTAAGTGAACTTCATAAAGTTCCCATCAGCCTTTATTTTTTGCTTCCTATGAAGTCTCTGTGAGCAGTGGTCCAGCCCTCTTCTGAGCCCTCAGCTCCTTCCCTCAATGTTATATCATTTGTGAACTTGCTGTGAGGCTCTCTAGCACATCTTTGAGGTTGTTAATAAAGATAGTAAACAGTACTGGCTCTGTAATGGATCCCTGAGGAATGCTTATAATTGCTAGCTGCCAGTTGTACTCCACATGACAGATCATCACCTCTTCAACCTAACAGTCCAGCCAATTTTCCAGACACCTTATCTAATTTTCAATTCAGATCTCAACTCTTTGGCAATAAGGAGATGAGAGAGCATCTCAAATACCTAGCCAAATTCAAGGTATACGCTGTTGCCTGCTCTCTGTTTATTACAGCAAGTCGTCTTTTACAGACACAGTCAGGTTGGTAAAGCAAGATTTTTCCTTGGTAGGTGTATGCTAGTTGTGTTCAATCACTTTGTCTATTAGGTGACTGCACATTATTTACAGGATGATTTGCTCTGTAAGTTTGCTAGAGAAAGAAGGAAAACCTGTATTGGGTTTATGTGATTTTTTTTGTTTGTATTAATTATTTTAAATAATATCAGAACAGAGTGGACCAAATCAATTGGCCTAGGGATACTCACTTTCCAGAAAGGAAACCACATAAAAACAAAGCAGCTAGTCAAAAGATCTGCAACCCCTGAACACTAGAACAGGCAGTACAGAAATGCTGTTTGGAGACTGTTAAGAAAGATATCAAGCTGAAACCCACCTGAAATATGTGCTACAATTTAAAAAAAAATAAATTATAATAGTCTCCTACCTCTTCCTGAGACTGGGGAAGTTTTTATGGCCCTTACAGGGAAAAGGATAGCATTTAAAACTTAAGCTTGCATGGCTGAGAAACAGGTAGGACCAATAAACAGGTGCAGGACAAATAAAGGTGGGAAGTTGAGAAGCTTAAAAAGGCTCTTGAAGAGTGGTTTTCAAAGTTGCTTAAGCTGTTACAGTGAAGTTTTGCTTAAATAGAGTGAAAAAGAAGACAAGAAGGAAATTCATATGTTTGCTTAATGATAACAGTGTAAAATGATACACTGTAAAATGATTGGGTTTACAAGGCCATGAGAAAACCTTCTTTTGCTTGGTCAGTCTTTGGTACTAGATGATCTTTAAGATGCCTTTTAAAACAAACCATGCTATGTCTATATGTTTCCATACTAAGGATGATTAGAAGAGAGCAACAACTGATTTATTCTTTGTAGCACATAGATCAAAGGTGTTAGACCTTGAAGTAACTGTACAGCAATTATGAGTTCAAGTATATCAGTCACTTGTCTTTACACTGCAAGGCGTCAAGAAACTGAAGTGTGAAATTACTGTAAACCTCACTGTTAATAACCACTCTGCCAGTGGATCGGCAGGTTGCCACTGTAACTTCCAGAACTACAGAATGGGCTCCAAAGGGAGCTGTAGACAAGTGTCCCTGACTGCTTCCATGCATAGAAAATGGCAGTTAGTCTTTAAGAAAAAGAGAGTGGAAAAAATAATAATAAAAAAAAGCCACCTGCCAAACAACTAACTAAAAGCACTAGAGAGAGAGATAGCACTAAGCACAGATGAGCACAGTTTTGTTGGGGAAGCATTTATGTGGCTCCTTTAAAGGGAAATCCTGCTTCATTAGCCTGCTGGGATTGCAGAAGGGTGATGGTAACTGTGTGGTAACAGTAATCCGATCTGTATTTTGCAATTGCCTTTGACAAGGCTCCACATTAGAGGTTATAAAGAAATTCTGTCGTTGTGGGTTTGGAGGAAAGTTCCTTTTGCCAACCAGAAACCAGTTAAAGCAGAAGAAACAAAACTAATGCTTATCTGCCACTTCCAGGGTCAAAAATGAGAATCAGACTGCAGAAACTATTAGGCTTTCCTCTTTTCTGAGCAGCATCTGCTTTTGCGTCTGTTGGAGATATAGTACTGGTAATGGTTGGACCTAGCACTGGGCTAACCCAGTTGGCCTTTTCTAACATGCTAACCAGTCATTGACTTGTATGGGTTGAATCTTGTATTGCACATTGTAATTTCTTGTTTGGACTTGACTAAAATTTGTCCATCTCAGATATATCATAACTTCAGCTGGAGATTATTTCACAGACAAATGAATTTATTTGGATGCACTTCAGTTATTCTGACTATAAATTTACCCCTTTCCTTATTTCATATAATTTACTTTTGCATGTCCTTCATTAGCCTGAAGAAAAAATACATGTGTAAAAGTTTACTCTTAAAAATCTTATACAATCACCATTGTATGCTTGTCAATTAGTGTGTAGAGAGCTGGTATATATGTTCATAAATGTGCTCATTCAAATAATGTTTTTGAAGTCAAAAAGTAACTTGTTCAGAAGATAGAGGTTCAAGCAGGAAGCATGTCATGTTGAATTCAGTCTTTTAATTAGCTATACAATATTTTTTCAAGGAAATATTTTGCCATTTAGTGCAAAAAGCTAATATGCGTGAAAAGTTAAAGCTGTGGAGACAAAAGCCACTGTAGTCTGTGTAATAGAAATTGATGATGATTGAGTTTTGGAGGATGAAAGAACAGCAAAGAAAGCCAACCTGTAAAGGCAGACGAGTGATCCCAAAAATAACTGGATTCTTTTGTGTCATACAAAGCAAGTTACTTAAACTTTTCACATTTGTAGTTTTCTTTGTAATTCATGTTCTACAGATGAGTCAGAGGTGCATTTAACATATAATGTGCTTTAATATACTGTGTAGACTGAGACTTGTTTTTTTGAAGTCCTTTCCTTACATTAGGAAATATTTTGGTCAGATTTTTTTTGTGCCTTATTTCAGAGGGCAAAGCAGGGTAAAGCATAAATTTCCTGTGAAACAGGTGCTGTTCAGAATAAAACAGAAATAAGTGAGAGTAAAACAGAAATACATGAGAAAACTAGCAGTCGAACTTTCACGACAGAGCTGTGTATTTGTGCATGATATGTGTTTATATTTTAAGCAAAAGCTGCATGTTAAATGACTGTGTTCTGTTCTGTGTGCTGTATCATCCCTGGCTGAAACAAGTGGGGATTTTATTGCTGAAATAATGTAAAAGTATATAGTTAGAGAATGTGCCAGAAAACACAAGTATAAATTAAAAAAAAAAAATAATAATGTCTTTAATTCTAGCATTTCCCAATTTGACTTTGCAACTTAAGCATTTGTATCCTGGCAACTTTATTTGTATGTAATTTTGTTATACTGAAAAAAGAGTAATTCAATTTATTGTGCAGACTTTAGCTGGTTGATATGACAGAATAAACTATGGTAGTAGTACAGCAGTCAGTCAGGGCTGGAAAAGGCGAGGAATGATTCTGTTAATAAGTTTCTCAAATAGTTGTTTAATTGTAAAACATATCTGCACAAGTTTGGCTGGTGGTTTCCCCTGAGATGGAGTATTTATTCACCTCTTAAAAGGATTCTACTTCCTACTGGTCTTCTTTTCTTCTCAGGCATTTCCTTGCTTAAAAAAGATCAGCTGAAACTTCTTTGTGTATGTTACAATCAGCATTGTGTCTGAATTTTGGAAATTCAGATGGTTTACACATTTTAAAAAGCAACTGTACAAAGGACTCTTTATGTTTGAAGTAATGCAATGTGTTGTCAAATTAAAGCTGATTCCTCACTGTTGACAACTTTATTCCTAATGATATGTTGGTATGGGTTTGGTTTAATATTTTCACAATTTTAGTGGCATCTGTGTTATTGTTCCTATCTTTTTATTTGCTCTTTTGTAGGCTGAATCTTGAAGAAGAATTGGATCAGATGAAAACACACCAATCTGTGAGTAAGTTTACGATACAGGAGTTAACTATGCTTACAGCGAAAGGGGGAAGGTATAGTATGATATGTAGTAGTAGTGGGTTGACCCTGGCGGGATGCCAGGCATCCACCAAAGCCTCTCTATCACTTTCCTCCGTAGCTGGACAGGGGAGAGAAAATGTAGTTAAGGGTTCATGAGTTGAGATAAGGACAGAGAGAGATCACACACCAAGTACTGTCATGCGTAAAACAGACTCAACTTCAGGATATTGATTGAATTTATTACTAAAATATCAAAGGATAATGAGAAGTAAAACCAATTATTTAAAAACACCTTCCTCCCACTCCTCCCTCTTTCCCAGCTCTACCCTTTCCCCCCAGCAGCACACATAGACAGGGAATGGAGGTTATGGTCAGTTCATCACATGTTGTTTCTCCCACTGCTCAGAAACTGGAGTCCTTCCCCTACTCCAGTATGGGGTCCATGCCACAGGCAGCAGTCCCTCACAAACTGCTCCAACATGGGTCATTCTTCCACAGGGTGCAGTCCTTCAAGGACAGGCTGCTCCAGCACAGGTCCCCTGTGGGGTCACAAGTCCTTCCAGGAAACCTGCTCCAGTGTGAGCTCCTCTCTCCACAGGTCTGCAGGTCCCTGCCAGGACCCTGCTCCAGCACAGGTCTCCCACTGGTTCACAGCCTCCTCTCAGGCATCCACCTCCTGCGTTGAGGGCTGTGGGTAGATCTCTGCATTCCCATGGATCCTCCATGGGCTGCAGGGGCACAGCTGCCTCACCACAGTCATCACCACGGGCTGCAGGGGAATCTCAGCTCTGGAGCACCTCCTGTCCCTCCTTCTGCACTGACCTTGGTGTCTGCAGAGTTGTTGCTGTCATATATTCTCACTCTGCTCTTCTCTGGCCATACTTACATCTGCACTATCACTTTTTTCATTCTTAAATATGTTACCGTGTTACTGTCAACTCTGATTGGCTCAACCTTGGCCAGTGGTGCATCCATCTTGGAGGATGGATGCCAGGGATTGGCTCTGCTGGACATGGAAGAAGCTCTTGGGAGCTTCTCACAGAAGCCTCCCCTGTAGGCCCTCCCACTACCAAAACCTGGCCACTTAAACCCAGTGCAGTTGTCTATCAGAATACTAGTTATTTATATAAGGTTATTTTCTCTCCAAAAACTGACTTTTTTTTTTTTTCTTGAGTATATATTTTCTAATCGTAAAGCCATACATATGATTTGAAAGTATGTTTGCCCAGTTCTCTACACATTTATTATGTCAATGAAAATATATATGTATACAGACACACTAATACATTTGCAACTTATGTGTATGTTCTACCTATACATGAAATATAGTGATATAGGAACTTCATGCTTATTCAGACTTCTGTTTTAATATTAGTTTCACAAAGTGTGGGAATTTGTAAGTAAATCAAAATGGTGAAATTGTAAGCATTGATCATGAATATCTTCTTTTATATCTTTCTAATCTTTACATTAGTTAATGGTTCTGTAAGGATGAGTCTGTCAGTCAGAGAGGTAATACATTACGTTTGCCTTTTCCATCATTTTCTGATTCTTTGTATTATTAGCTGTTCCTGAATGGTCTGGGAGAATTCTTCAAGAGTCCATAGTTACAGTCCAGCTGGGTATTGCATCTGTGGTGAATTCTTTATGTATTATGCAAAGGAAGTAAATAGGAGACTTGTAGAAGTATTCTACACATTCTTAGCAGTAAAGCCTTACCATTCTTTATCACCATTTTCTGCTGGTGGCTGTTTTCTTTTTCTTTGTGGTAATGATGTTGACCACTTGAATGAAAAAATAAAGATTTTTTTTTCCATTATCTTAAAATTCCATCTTAAAGTGGAAATATCAAACTGCTGAAAACTGAAAGTTACCTTTTCTTTTCGTACTGTTTCTTCCATGTTATGCTCATAGCCACAGAACTGAATGTTTAAATACTGACTTTAAAAATTACTTTTTTTTTTTCCATTTCAGTTAGTCTTTGCACAGAGAGAAGGGGAAAGACAGCCAGTGGTGAGGAGTTAAGGGCCTGCTGAGCAATATCCATGCTTTTCCAAAAAACAATCAGATCTCCAAAACTGCCAGTTCTTGACATGTTTAGTGCTTTAACAATTAGTATTTTATTCCTTCTTTTTTCATTATCTTTTAAGGTTAGCATACCCTCTTTTAAAAGTTTGTGGGTGGATGCATGCTTCTGGTTTGGTAATTAGTATAGTGATTGGCTCTTCTTTTGTTGGGACTTAGAAAAATGTTTCAACTACTAGTGAGGTGTTTGAGCCAAATTCAATTTACGTTTCCAGTCTGTCTTATTATAGATACCATTTAAATGAACAAGAAACATCTGATAAGACTCAAGTCCAAAGAAACGTATTAAGCAAAAGCTCTCTATTTAGCACAGAAGACTGAGATGATTCTAGCTGTTTCCAAACTTTTACCAGTTGAAGTGTAAAAAAGTAATAAAAGTCTATAAAAAGTAATTTCCTTATTGTTCCCCTTCAAATGAAAGGGAATTGCAGTGTGGTGACATATGAATTGTTTGAGCTTTTCTGGAAGGTTGCACCATAGTGTCTGAAGATGGATGTCCATCTTTGAGCATAAATGAGCATATGTTATAAATCCTTGCTCATGTGCTAAGAAAGTGCATACACCCTCTGCCTTAAAACGAGTATTAAATGCTTTTTTGCTGAATAAAAGTACAACCTCATGCATGTAATCAGTAATTTTCTGAGTCCAAACTTGATATAGTCTAAATATACTTTGTTCATAAGTTTAATATGTTTTCTAAAAGGAAACATGACATCAATTTCCTCATTTTATCCATGAGGTTGGAATTCACTTTCAACTTCGCAGATACCTGTTTTCATCAGACATTCTAATATCAAGGGATAAATTCTGTAAAAAAAAACGGACCTTTCCTTTATTAAAATCATCTTTCTTTGTTTGATATCAGTTGTGTTTGTCAGGAAGAAGTAATGGACAGTTTTGTTGTTCTCCCATATAATTTTTCAAATCCTGTTGGTCAAAGATGAAGTGGGTTAAGGGAAAAGGAGACTCTGTTCCTGCCATTTCTGATTTCTTTCCATTCTTATTCTATTGTCCAATTATTTTCTAGTTGTCATCAAATCCAAATTCACTGTTCATGCTATTCATGTCATTATTTGTTGATGAAGGTAAAGAATGTGTTGGCAGGTAGTCACGCCTTTTCCTCCAAAAGCACTACAGTGGATCCACCAAATCCTATTCCAAAAAATAGCAAATGCCTTCTTAAAAAACAGTAAATTCTTGACCTGCTGTTTCTTCAAGGAGGTAGTTTAAAGGCTTCTTTCATTATGAGACTCCTGAATCTACTGTATCCTCAGTTCATACCTGAGAGTGGCATTCCCTTCTGGTCTTCACCACTGGGGTTTCCCACAAGTTTGTTTCCACCCAGTAGCGTGAGTGGCTTTCACTGGAGTCAGTAACATAGTGGCTTTGTGCACCATGGCAACTTTTTTTCTATCAGGGAAATCCTTCACCTGGTGCTTACTACAGGCAGAAATGTCATTCCTTTTGATGGTTTATATAGGTTCTTTGTAAGTGACTATTACACAGCTCTGTTGTGTTTTTTTAAATGAGTGGGTTTTTCCTTTGGATAAGAAGGCTTTCTGTAAATACTAATCGTGAACTATAGTTTCATAGTTCAAGTACCATTTTAGCAGCAGTGTTGATGTAACTCATCATCAGATTTGGTAACTTTTAATTAGGAATTAAGTTTTATGTTTTGAAGCTGATAGTTAACTATGTTT
Organism: Dasyornis broadbenti; assembly: GCA_013397935.1. Taxonomy (NCBI): domain Eukaryota; kingdom Metazoa; phylum Chordata; class Aves; order Passeriformes; family Dasyornithidae; genus Dasyornis; species Dasyornis broadbenti. The sequence goes on from VZRN01004184.1 coordinate 569,665, forward strand.
TCTCAGTGGGATGTAAGTGTGCTTATGTAAGACCATGGTAATTTGATGACTGAAGATGGCGGGGTTTATGATTTGTGGGTCTGTTCCTTGAGGGAGAATATACTATTTTTTTATGCAGAAGTATGACGGGTAGAGCAAGTCTTGCTGAGTAGACTGATATGATGTATCTTTCTGCTATCCTAGACAGATAGTTAGTTACAGGTGATGCTGTTTCACTGCCTCCCTAACCAATTCCTATGAACAATTATATAACAACTAGAAGCGAGGAGGGGAGAAGGGGCTTGAATTGGCTATTTATTTTCTGCTCAATAGAAAGGGTTATGTTTCAGTGCCCATTGGCTATTCTTCAGTTTATGTTGCTTGTGTCTTCTTTTATAATACTGAACATGTATTTTTTTCTATCCATTTTGCAGTAGTATTCTTTATTGTCTCAATATAATATGTTTATTTATAGAATTTTAAATTGCATTTTAATACATCCACATAATAAACATAACACCTTGTGTGCTTTGATCAGTTTCTTTGACTATGGGAAATAATTTTTATTTTCAGTGGAGTACAGTAAATGCTGATATGAAAGCTACAACAGGCATTCAAATGAGTGAATATTTAGAAAAAGATGAAAAGCATGTTCATATTATCTTTGTGTGTTACTTAAAGAATGTTCTAAATGTATGCAGTACCACTGTGCTGGGGGACTGTAGTCTGAAGTAACATGGGAACTAACATATTAATATCAAGGTAAAGGTACATATTCCCCAGATGCATAGTTTTACCTTTTTCAGCTTTTATTATCTTTAGAATAGTGTTCCATTTATTTCATGAATACAGAAGTATTAATTGGCCATGACATGTTCCAAAGACAAAAGAAAGGTCTAATTCACTCTAACAAACTTGTTAGTCACTGTTTATATCAAGAGGATTGTGAATCTACAGAGAGTAACACTATTTTCTTCTACACTTGCTTTGTTTATAAATCAAAAGTTTTTAAGTGACCTACAGTGTCTGCTTGTAGTTTGAAATGTTACTTCTAAAGCAGACCTCTACCATGTAGCACAAATATTTATCCCTTAAGATTAATTCTTTAAGTTAATTTGGGGGAAAGAAGGACCAAAAAAGAAATACTAATATTGTGGTGTTTTTAGAGTATTGGGATTTTTTTTTCTGTAATGCAGTATTTCATATTCTAAGATTAAATCCTTCTGAGGTGTGTAATTGCTCATTTCTGTGAGCAGCGGGCAATTTGTGAATGCTAAGCATTTGACTAAAATCTAAACAGAATATGGTTTACTTCTGATTGACCATGTATATTGGTACTTCTAAATCTTTTTTTAGGATTTTTCTCTATTAATAGGTCTAATTTTTAACTTGGGATTTTTAGTATCTAGAGTATATAGCTGTCTCTGAGAGTGATGCTTACATTCATGTTCGCGCGCATTAATTGGATCAATTTCTAATTGTTATGATTTCACAATATTTCAGTTGAGTGATTTGAGTGATTTATCTAGTGAAGTACATGATCTTTAACTTAACAAAAACCAGGGTTTAAAGTTTTCATCCATCCTAATTCAGTTACTGTTTGCTTTGTTCACCTATCACTCTGATCCTCCTAGCAGGGGACAAGACCTGGAGAACAAAACTGATAGTGACTGTGTAGATAAAAAGGCAATGAATTCTGCTTTTAAGGCATAGAGGGAATAGTCTGTAAAAGAATAAAAATTGGAATGAAAGTACAGTGTCTTTAACCTGCAGATCTATTGTAGCTTTGAAAAGCTTGTACTCTGAAAAAAACATACTGTGATACTACAGAGATTCATAATTATGTGACAGTACACTTTGAAGAGAGGTCACTTTAGAAACTGACCAAAAGGCTTGTCAAGAAAATAGACTACATTATAAATAATTACAGAAGTAAAGAATACATTTTCTTAAAATGTCTAGGGATTGTTTTAGTGAAATACTAGGTATCATGTATATTACTTATTATATGATAGGGATGTGTTATTTATTTTCTGATAGAGCCACTTCTTAAACTTGGTGAAGATGATGGGGTCAAGAGTAATACTCCAAGGAGGTATATGAGAGAAGTTTCACATGAGATGTTACAGAAGGTAAGATACCAACCCCAGCAGACAGATCTAAATTTTAATATAAGAATTATATATATATATATGTATGTATGTGTGTATGTATGTATGCATGTCTGTACTCATGAATTTAAGCCATTATTTCCTTCCTAATTTAAAAATGTGGCTTTCTTGAGTTTTGTTTGTAAATTAATTCTAGGAAAATAGCTGTGAATGTGTCACGTAAGATAAACATGGGTAATGTCAGAGAAAATGAGAAGAGTGTTTAGGGGTGTAATGTTAAAAGCTAAAAAATTACCTACACTGGAAGTAACATACACTTAGCATTTTGCCCCTTGAGTTCAGGAACCTTAATTGTTTTGCTGTGTATTTAAGTTTAGATGATATCAGGTGTTAATCTCCATAGAGCTCTTGCTCCAGAATAGAATTGACGGATAATAGTGATAAATCCATCTTTTGTTGTATTTAAATTTTAGCACAATGTTGCACATACAAATATTTTCTACGTTTGGGGGTCTATAACTTTTTATAAGATAGTACTGTATGTTTGTAGTGTTCTTTAGCTTAATAAATATAATAAGTATTATATCTTTTCTGCTTAAAATTCTACATATATTGCCTCTTACAGTAAGGAGGTGTTCTTAACTAGTTGCTATTTGTATTGATATTTGTAATATACACAAGTAGTTTAGTATGTTAACAGGTGTTCACTTAAGAGAGCTCACTTGTATTTTACCATATGTTTTGTTTGCTTGCAAAGAAAAGACATCCTTCAAACAGTATCATGCCTTTTGTTTGTCATTTTGCAAAACTATTTGTTTAATTACTTATAAATCTTTAAAAGCATGCTTAAATTGAATAAACACAAATCTATAACTTTGAATGTCAGTTCAGGTATGTCTATTTATTTTTTATCTGTGAATTAACTTGTAGGAAGTATGGTAATTTACAGCAGATGATGTGATTGCATATACTTGTAACACTTGCCATATGGTCAGGCAATGAAGGCTGTCATCTCGTTATTACTGAATGACAAACATCATGTTAAAATAATAACACACAGAATAGGAAGTGCTCACATTCATTTATCTTAAGGTAGAGTGAGTAATTGAAATAATATGAATGCTACCATCTCAAATGTCACACAGTTTATGCTTGCTTATCATCTATATTTCAGAAGTATAATTTCGTTTGCCAGGTACTACATAATTTTTATCTCTATGGATATACAGAGTTATGATGGTACCTTAGGGATAGGTGTAGAAGCTATTCATTGTTTATTTCCTTCCAGCTGTCATACATGACTTTAAGTGCTACTGAGTGCAAAAGGCTGCTTTAAAGAAATGAGAAAATAGAAGCAGAATTTTAGTTTGGGAATGTGATTGAAGAAAAGTATTGGTCTAACATATTGTCATTGAGGTGGAAAGTGCAAACTGTGATTTCAGTCATAACCCTTTCTTTGACTAAAACATTTGAAAAAAAACCATTTTATTTCTAATTTCACCCAATAACTTTATGTAGTCATAATGCATTGTCTCTTCATATTAAAGATTTGTTATCAAACTCACAAATTCAGTATCAAATTCACAAATGTATATGAAGTTTGAGGAGCTCTTGTTTTAATTTGCCCTGTACATCTAGAGCTCTCATTTTTCTGAATCGCGTCTGTAGTACCCACTTTGCAAAACATTCCATACATTTTAAAATGATTTAAAAGCATTGGCAAAATGTCCTTATAAAAACTTATAAGTAATAACTTATAGAAATAGTATGGTTACAATATTTTCAGTGTCAAAGATAGTTTTTGCATTTTGTATTGCTACAAAGTGAGGAAACTGGCTAGTATTTTACAAGGTTATAAATTCAAGTCAGCCATGCCCACACTACTATATCTGCTTGAAAAATAGTCTTTCCCAACCACCTACAGAGAAATCTAGAACCCCTGACACTTGCCTTAGTGGAAGAGTGGGGATTGAGTTTGTACAAAACCAACGAAAAATATTTCTCCAAGTATCGGAGCAAGTGGTTACTGAGTACAAACTTGCTCTGATGCCCTTTTCAAGCCTCTGGAGAAATCTCATAGACTAAATAATCATCTTATCATCTGCTGAAATTAAAATTGCTCTTTATTTCTGGAAATTCTTCTTTATGTGGATATTCCAGGACATCATGGAGAATCAGTTTATTGTTAATGGAGTTGATTATGAGTAAATTTCAAAGGATTTTACAAGCAAAACATATGTATCATACATAGAGAGAATGCTTCTTCAAAATTTGTGTGAGAAACTTGTAAAATTAAAGTTTCTTAATTGAAACATGATAGATCTTCCCTTTCTGTGAATAGAAAACATACTAGCTTTCGTTATCTTTTAGCTGCTGAGTTTCTGATATCTCTTGCCAGGATTTGTTTGGGGTTTTTTGAAAAATCAAATTAATATTCTGTTTTTGTATACAGCACTTGAAAAAACTTGTTGATTTAGATAGCTAGTACAAAACTGTCCATATTTCAAAATAGTAATCCTTCTGAATTTTTTTTTTTTAATTCAATTAGTATGTATAACCAAATCAGTAATGAGCTCAAGATGCATCAGGAAGATTCATTAGCATAGCGTACTTAAACTTCTGTGTCACTTTGCCTGGAATTTTAACTTCTTTTACCATCTGCCCTTTGTTTAACAGCTGTATTATTGCAGCTAAAATGTTTTAATCTGCACTATGTTAAAATTATTTTTGAAGTAAGGTCTATAGATTGGTCTTGCCCTTGCTTTTCATATAATATTACTGTCATATAAAAAATATATTTGAAAATATAGTTTGGTGTTTTTACAGGACAGGCTGAAATATTGTGAATGCTAAAATTGCTTTTGTTAGGTACAACAATTAGAAAGAAGATTCAAAGATATTGAAGGGGAATTAAAGAAACAGAAAGAAGTAAATAAGGACTTAATGAATGAGAAAATTTATTTGAAAGAATCTTTAAAAGTGGAAAAAGAAGATGCAGACATGAGAAAAAGAGAGCTGGAAACACTACTTAAGAGGATTTCTGAAATAAAAAAAGAAAAAGCAGAACTTCAGTTAGTGATTGATGAGAAAGAAAAAGAAGCTGCGTCTTTGAAGAGGCAAGTGACAGAAGCTAACAGGTTGAGAAATGAAAGTGAGGATTTGCTGAGTCAAGTGCAGGAGCAGAAGTGTTTGCTGGATAAAACCAAAGCAGTGGCAATCTCTGGACAATGTAATTGCAAGATAACAGGCACCAAGGTTAAATTAAAAACAGCCAAGAAAAAGAGCTCTTTGGGACATCATGGAGCTTTTCTCAAACAGTCCATCAAGGTTATGAGTAATGTATTTGAGAACTTCAGTAAGGACGGCTGGGAGGATGTGAGTGAAAGCAGGTACGGCTCTCATTAACTTAGCCCTGTAGAGGGGACACTGTGCATATGTAAAGCACTAGCAAATGGAGATTGAATTTCAACTACTGTTGATTTGGTATTCAAAAAAAATGCTGTCAGATCCTTTGAAATATCTTGGGAGGTCTTGTTCTGAGCTTATTGACTGAAATTTGCATGCGAAATTAGCCACAACTGCATGAGTATTTGAATAGGTGCCAGGAAACCCAAAAGAAGGCAATGCTTGATTTCTTCCAGTGATGCTATTTTCATGCAGTCATGAGGCTTGAAATTGACAGTTTGGCAGGTTGATTTAATTTGCTGGCCCTTTGCATATTCACCACTGACAGCTAAGGATTCCCAGGCAAGCCTACTAAGTCGGTTTAGTTATCTTGTGACATGCCGACCCGGGAGGAGAAACATTTTTTCCCCTTAATTTAGTTAGATAAATTTTGAATGACCCATTTCAGCTTGCTAGCAGATGTCTACAAGCTGTTTAACATCCTTTAAATTAAGAACCATCCACACTAATTATTTCATGTATGTTTTATGCAGTCATTGTACTAACTTTAATTGAATGATGGTTAAAAATCAGTTCTTTAAAGGTAATAGTTACCACATACAGTCCCAGTCATGAATCAAAAAGCTCTCAGAAAATTCCACTGGCAAGCTTCATAAACATAAAGAATTTTTACTTCTCCTTATTATGTCCCTATATGCTTGAGGAGGCAGCAGTTAGCCACTAGGTAAATGGGTATCACACCTTGTCTTTCAGGACTTTTTTTGTAGGAGACAAGCAAAGAAATTCTCAAGCCTGTATGTATCCAAAATACAGGAAACATGGGAAAAGAATAAAGAAAGTGGAATTGTCTTCATGGGCTTTACACTGTTTTCTGTGTCATATGGAGGAAATCGACAGTGGCAAATGAAGCCCTTCTGCTTCTCCCCATGCAAAACAGGGGATTCCTGAACACAGTATCTCAAGAGAGAAAACAAATTAAGAACCTCGTAATTTGTCAGTTGGTATCATTAATGTAAAGCTTGTTAGTTTTTCTGAATAATTAAATATTGCAGATCTGATTTTAATAGAAAACATATGTGAAATATGGATGCATGTTGTAATTAGTTTTTTATTTCATTTGTTATGTTGCTCTCTTTAAGAACAAAATTGAGCCAGCACGTTGTCATTCCATTTTAAGTTTGAAATGGAAAGTAATTGCATAGCTTCACTTGTCATGGCTAGCCTTAAATACTACTTTTGATAATTGTACAAATGTTGGGTTCCGGAATTCTTGTCATAGAGTGGCAAACATTTTTGAAAGTGAAGTTCCAAGATGTCATTCTCAACAAGTCAGGGAAGTATCTTCATTTAGTTCCCTCTTCTACTTATTAATAAATACCATTCTTTTTCACTAGTAGCTGTCTCTCAGTTTCTAAATGCAAGCCTTCCATTTTCTAAATAGAACATTCCTTAAAAGCAGGTGAGGGAAGTGTGTATGAAGTTAGAAATCTCTCAATGGTATTGTAGCACCTTTAAACCATTGCATTGGTTTCTGTTCTCATCAGTCAGTAAGACATACCAATGTGTCAGAACAGGTTTTGGAAAGTATAAACATATTTATGTGCAAACTGTTCTTGTCCATTTGAGGTCTTTTCTCTGGTTAAGTAGACTACATCTCTAAACCATTGCTTTCTATGATGGTGTAACTTAATTTGAACTCAGTTATGCTGTTTTAAATATCTTGGTTTAAAAAATAACAAATCAAAATAGCCTTTTGTCAAGGGATTCCTTTACTAATCTGCTCACACAAATGATGATAAATAGCCACTGATGTTACAGAAAAGTATATATCCAAGACTTCATGTTTTAAGGTAGACTTCCCTGAATTTAAGAAAGCAAATGATAATGTGGGGTAAGGGAGTGAAAAACTGGAAATTAAGAGCATATTGAGTGCAATTTTAAGGAAAAATTTGAAGAGGATTTAACGTTTCAGATCCAGTTTCTCTGCATGGCAGGCAATCTCAGTGAAATGATTAACAAGTTTACAGAATTTGAAAGCACTCCAAAGGGGTGCTAAATAGAGCTTTCACTGAAGTGTGATTTCTGAGTTTGTCTCAGTCAACACTACAAATAAAGTTCAATTGAAACAGAATATTATTAAGTACTGTGCATTTACTTGTTTTATTATAAAATTTGAAAATAAAGGAAAGTAGAAATTTATTAGTTTATGAGCCATTCTTAAACTAGAAGTACAGTCAAGTATTTTTTCATTTATTTCACTTTTGTGCATTGTAACAAAAGCTGTCTTTTAAGAAGCAGCTAAAGTCTCAGGCCTCCCTGCATTGTAGAGTGAGCTTGCATTTGACAGAGTAGAACTTGATAAAACCATTTCAGAGACAGATTTTTTTCTATATTGTATTTGTAAAATGTGTTGAATAAGTCACCATACTGTTTGGATTTTATATTCGTTTCTCTTCTTCTTGCATGTGTTTATTTCTATATGCTTATGCATTGACTATGGATTTAATATTTAGCTTGATTTTGTTTTGTTTTTCTGCATGTACTCCTTTAGTGACTCTGAACTACCAACTTCTGAAACTTTGGAAACAGTGATTATGCAGACAGTGCAAAACATTGATCCACTGCCAGACAGAAGTAAACAAGAAGAAAAACAGCCCTGCAATGTGGTTCATTTAGAAGTCAAAAATGAGCAATATAATAAAAAGGTATATAATAGAACTTACTTTGTTCTCCTGGGCAGAGTTTTGGAGTTTAATATTAGCAATGCTGTTCCCCTCTTAAATAATTTGACTCTTGATATAAAAGTGAAAGCCTGCTTCCAGATATCCAGTGGGTGGATTCATTATAATTTAAGATATTTTCTGAACAATGAGTCTACTGTCATGGATTGACCATGGCTGGATGCTCGGCATCCAGCAAAGTCTCTCTATCACTCCACTCCAGAGCTAGGCAGGGGAGAGAAAATAAAACAAATCGTTCATGGGTTGAAATAAGGACAGAGAGAGATCACTCATCAAATACTATCATGTACAAAACAAACTAGAATTAGAGATATAAATTTCATTTTTTACTAACAAAATCAGAGCAGGATAATGAGAAATAAAACAAGACCTTAATAACACCTTCCCCCACCCCTTCCTCCTTCCCAGCTCTAACTCCTCACCCCAGTGACAGAGGGAGACAGGGAATGGGGGTTTTGGTCAGTTCATCACATGTTGTTTCTCCCACTGCTCAGGAAGGGGAGTCCTTCCCCTTCTGCAGTGTGAGGTCCCTCCCATGGGAGACAGTTGTCCATGAACTTCTCCAATGTGAGACCATCCCACAGGCAGCAGTCCCTCACAAACTGCTCCAACATGGGTCACTCTTCCACGGAGTGCAGTCCTTCAAGGACACACTGCTCCAGCACAGGTCACAAATCCTTAGAGTAAACCTGCTCCAATGTGAGCTCCTGTCCTGGGGTGACATTAAGAAGCTACTGTATTCCTTAACTGTCTGCTTAATGCCCAGGGCCCCTGTACCTTTATGATGAACTCGGGGCTTGGGGCCAGAGCCTGGGTTGGTTGAATGGCCGACGAAAAGATTGGTTAGACCAAACTGGCACCTGCAGGTCGGTTAGATGGCCTGGGGGGTAAAAAGGGCACAGTCCAACGGTCCGGCAGTGACCGGGTTTGTGAGAGAGAATAGGAGACAGTTCTCCACTGCGCTTGAGGGAGAGAGTTCTCTGCCAAGGCTGACAGTTCTCTGACGAGGTTGCGGGGCAGAAGGTAACCCAGAGCTGGCACAGAAATACACCAGAGGTTCCTAACGCTGCGGGGTAGGCAGGCACCGAGCAGCAGGGCACTTGGCACGGGCACCGTGGCTCCAGGAATCTGTGCTACCCGGTCTTCTGGCCAACAGCACTCCACTGGTTTTGTGGGTGAGACGGTTCTCCGATGGACCTTTGTGAGGGTTATGTTCCTTTTTCCTCTTTCCCTTCTTCTTTTCTTGTTTTTTTCCGAGTTATTCCAGTTAATAAACAGTTCAGGTTTTTTCTTCACTTTCACCTGTCCTTGATTAATTTGTTTCATTTGCGGAGGGAAGGGGGAAAGCCCTTTTCCTCCTGAAACTTTGTCTCCAAACCTGGACAGCATCTCTCTCCACAGGTCTGCAGGTCCCTGCCAGGACCCTGCTCCAGCATAGGTCTCCCACTGGTTCACAGCCTCCTCTCAGGCATCCATCTGCTGCAGTGTGGGTCTCCTCCATGAGCTGTGGGTCGATCTCTGCATTCCCATGGATCCTCCATGGGCTGCAGGGGCACAGCTGCCTCACCACAGTCATCACCACGGGCTGCAGGGGAATCTCAGCTCTGGAGCACCTCTTGTCTCTCCTTCTGCACTGACCTGGGTGTCTGCAGAGTTGTGGCTGTCATATATTCTCACTCTGCTCTTCTCTGGCCATACTTACATCTGCACTATCACTTTTTTTGTTCCTAAATATATTATCACAGAGATGTTACCATCATTTCTAATTGGCCCAGTCTTGGCCAGTGGTGTGTCTATCTTTGAGCTGGCTGGCATTGACTTTGCTGGACATGGAGGAAGCTTCCAGCAACTTGTCACAGAAGCCACACCTGTAGCCCTGTCACTGACAAAACCTGGCCGTAGAAACCAAATACATCTGTAAAAGTATTTGGAGAGGGTGTTAGGATTGTAAAAGATGATTTAAAAATGTAAAGCTGCACTAAGATGATGGTGCTTTCTCACAGTCCAGACAAAGAATGCCACAGACATCCCATTAAACTGTCTCTCAGTCAGAAGTGCCACACAGAACAGGCTGACCTAACCCATAACAGGGAAACAGCAACATTGCTCTCTACCTCCCTCCCGTCTATCCAAATGGTGTGCTGACTGATCAAGCATAAACATCTCTCAGTTTGTTTGTTGTGTACTGGACGAGTTGTTCCATCTCAGGAAGATACTTTTGACTCTCTGTGACCAGGAGATTCTGTCTTGAAAAAAGTATGCTTTTAGCCTCCTCTTAGCCTATTTACATTCATTGTCTGGGATTTGAAGAGCTTGTCTCATTGCTAACATCTATATGCTGTTTTCTTATAGAGAAGGGCCAGCTGGTTGTGTCCCAGGTCTTTATAGGCTCCAGAGGCTCCACACAATCTGTGACAGTTGACTCATTCTTGGACTTTTTAATGGTGTCTAATACTTCTCCCCTCCTGTGTTTGTCCAAATAATTAATGGAATTTAAAACATAAGCAGATATTATTATTTCTTAATACAAGAAACAGAATACTGAAACACTGAACAACTTGATGTTTTTAGATAACTAGTTTGAAATTCAGTTTTTTGAATGGTGATATCACAGCGATAGAACAGAGTTTGAAAAAAAATTGTATTTTCTTAGTCTCCAAAATTTTAAAGCAAATGCAGACTCTCTGGTCCTGTTACGTACTCTAGATTGTGTTATTCCATGAATACTTTTTGGTCAGAAAAACTTAAAAAAAGGAAGATTCTTATCTCTTGGTAACAGTACATAGTATAAGTAGGTGCACATGATGTATTTGAAAATCTGACAGAGTGTGCTGCTCCTGTTAATCTCCTGCTGCTCCTGAGTGAGGACATACAAGGCAGGGAATCCAGGGGACTCTGTCCTCTCCTGATTGGTGGTGTAGCACAGCCACTACAATTTCTGTAGGGTCTGTGTTACATTTTCGCTCTGTTCCTACTGGAGAAGATAGATATATTCTGATACACATTTGTAACAGACTGGTGGAAGTGAAGCATACATGGGAAGCATCCGAAGAGCCTTAAGCAATAAAATGTGCTTCAGCAGAACTACCCTGTTGCAGGAAAAGCATTTGAAAACATGGTTTGTGAGTGTGGAAGATCGTTTTTCACAAACATTTAGTATTAACAGGTGGGAACACCAATTTTAACAGAATTCTTAAATCCATTCAGAGGATTTAAGGACCCAACTGCTGGGTCATGGTATTCACATACAACGAGAGGCTGAAGAAATCTCCTAAGTCCTGAGCTGTGCCAGGTGTTAGAGATGAGATCATTTGTGACACAAGGACTTAGTTTTTCCTCACATGGTATGAATATATAATACCCTGTGCAGTATCAGCAGAGTTACTGGCGCTCTCTTGCAACTCATACATTTATTAGAGCTGTCATACAGAGTGGAGATCTCCATCTTTTTGCTGCAGGTGTGGATCAAGGTGTTTCCTTGTCAACTGCTGAGAGCTCAGTTCTTGGTCTTTCAAATTGTGTGATGATTGTATAAATCTAGAATTCATGGCTAAGTTACCCTGCAAAATCAGTAGTTTCTTCAGTGCAGTTAGTAGAGAATGTGTTGCTCTTTGCTCTTTAAAATTTGATTAACATGTATTTTATATATGAATATTTCCAGAAATATGTTGCATGATATGACATGGGCATTGCAATCTGAAGACTTTAAAAATTGGATAAATGTGACAGAATTCCAGAACAGAAGTGTTTAAAATGACACTGAGCATTTAATACCCAGAAAATTAGTACTTTGATTTTAGCGTAAGCCAAGCTCTGGCCGTTTTTATTTTACATATTGCAAACAACATTTTTCTTCAGTTTCTTCTTCTCTCATTGAACATCTGATAGGTTCTGGAAACAGCTGATTTTTCAAATCACATATTTAAAAGGCATGCAGAAGACTTATTTTAAACCCTGGTCAAACACTGGGATTTTATCTTGCATGTTAATATAGATTTATGCGTCTTCTAGTTACAGCTCAGTGTCTAATCTGGTCTTCCTCTTTTTGAACTATTGAGACTAATATTCCTTTTTAATTTCACTTAAATATCTTGAAAAATAGGATACTGTAGACTTTCAAGAAATACAGACCATCTTTTTTCCTTACTAGAAAAGTCATAGTAAACAGCTAGTTTAGTAACAATTCATTATCTAAACAATTCATTATCGAAACAAGTAAAGTATTCGTTAACAGATACTTCATTTTTCTCTGGGATTATTTGGAAAAGGCTATCAATCATCCATAACGGTTCATTATTTCTTTTATGTTTGATGGGAAAGACAGAAAATTGAACCCTTGTGGGATAATGTTGCAAGATTGGTTTTCAAATCAAAATTACTTGGAATTTATGTATTATTTGAAGTAACTTTTGTTGCTTCAATTCAAACTGGAAGAACTTGCAATATTGTGGTTGGTGTGCCGCAATGAAGAGTTGCTAACTTTTTGCTTCTGGTTTATATTTGTGCCATTCACAGATTAAAGGCCTAGAAAAATTACGTTCCAAGTGGAGGAGCTGCTATCCCATACAATCTTATCCATCAATTCTAAGCAAAGGTATTAATATTATATATTTCATGAGTACGATTGATAAAACATTCCTGCCTACCAAAACCTCTTCTATATTACACAAACATATGCTGTTGCAAGGCTGGTTTATTTAAATTTGGATGTGTATTTTCAAATATTTAGCTCATTATTTTAATGTGAAATTCTCATGTTTCTGTCAAACAGCATCTTTTCTCATAGTTAAAAGTAAGTTTTTACTAAGTCTCTGGTATGAGGCTTTTCATTACCTTTTGTTCATGTTTGCCCCTTGTAGCCAACAGAGCCAGTGAAACAAATTAACTGTATTTTGTTGTAGCTTGTTTTTTTGTTTTAGACCTTAAGAGACCCCAGCTGTTAACAAGACACTGAAGCCTTTATTTTCGGTGATATTGATCAGAAGCTCAAGACATGTTTAACTTCCAAGTCCTTGTTGATTTTGCAGTGTTGGCCCTTCAGAAAAAGCACATCATGGAGTGCTTATAGGTTAACTGTTTTTATATGTTTTATGTTTTTATAGGTCAAGTGTTAATTTACCAGTTTGCTTACTGTGAAATATTTCAGACGTTGCAAGAGTGTTTTGAAGGGCCAAAACAAAATCATAAATCATGTTACTTATGATGATTTTGTCCATTTAGTAACATGCCGTTTTATGTTTAGTGAACAGAGTGAAAAGGAGAAATAGTACTGTCCAGAAACCAGGCTACTCTGTTACTCTACTGCAGCAAAAAATTAAGTCACTGCAGAAGCAGAGAGCTGTTTTACAGAGTGAAAAAAATACAGCAGTAGCTTCCATGAAGAAGGTTGAAGAAACCAATGAAAAATTAACAAATCAGCTACATTTGGCTGTTCAGAGACTTCAAGCTAATAAACTGACCATAGAGGTAAAGTACTTTTCATTGTAGTGTCTTAAATATTTGCCTTAATTCTACTGCAATTCTGTGAAATTTTGATAACACTGATTTTTGTATTTTAATCTATTATAGCCAAAATTATGAAATGTTATATATTACCGTGCTTTATGTGAGCCATTTATTATGTGCAAATGATATTGAGGCTAGTGTATCAACCCAATTAATTTATCCCTCTGAAAATAAATTGATCTTCATGCAGATACTTTATACGTATTCAAATGTGAGGTATCACTTTGAGCCTGTGGTCTGCAATCCTTCCTGAGAATCTGATCAGTTCAGAGCTAGCATCCATTCTTCTGTGAAGAACAGGCACTGTCTCCTTTCACCCCAAGACCTGGAGTTTTCATCCAAAGGGGGCTCAGACCAATTCCATGTCTATTTAATCCCGTTTTTCTCTGTTAAAGTGAAAAGCCAAAGAACAAATTTTATGGAAATAGAGCCTAGTAAAGTATTTGATTAATAGTCCAAGGACACCAACTTTCCTCTCTGCTTCAGTCTTCATTCGTAGTTAATCCTTTTCCATGATATTACTCCTTTCTGGTTTTCCCCATTCTCATGTATATATGTATTTTGTGTTAATCTATATGCAGCTCCTCAGCTGGAATTCTTTTCTGTTCATACTGTAGTGATTGGCCTGCTCTTTATAGAGCTGAATCAACAAACACTTATGCAGTAATTGTCTCCTGTTGGTCACACACACATCCTGCTTCCAGAATTATAGTGCAACAACAGATGGACTTGCTGGAAGGAGGCAGACATTAAAAAAGAAATCAAATCCCCTCCCCCTCAAACTTCTCTGTGTTTTTGTCTTTGCACAGAAGGCAGAAGCAGTATCAGGAGCAGCACTTTTCACTTTCTTAGGGCTAGGGAACTGCTAATTTCTAGAGGAGGGAAAACTTCATTTCTGTTACTCATTTTGCATAACTATATATGTATAATGAATTGTTCAAAAAGAGTTTCCAAGGTCATTGGAACCAATGAAGAGATGCCTGTCTTACAAACAGTATCATAAAATAAAGTTTCATGGACAGTATAAACTTCACAGGGAACTCTATGTGTAATTTAACTAAAATGTTCTGATTTCTCAGACATCTTCTGATTTGCCATCTTAGAAGACTACATCTTAAGTGTCCTTAGAAGAGCAATATGAGAAATAAAATAGAAAATGCCATTATCAGGGAACTGGTTAAAAAAAGGAAAAGGGGAGGACAAAATTTGTGTAGAGATAAGAGCTGTTGTAATGGAAAAGACTGACTAAAATAAAAATAGCATGGCTTTAAAACCAAACTCTTTTTCTATCACTCACATTTTCTGGAAGGTTATAAAAGAAAATGATCACTAGTCTGTTTAAAGGGTGGTGCATTCTAAGCAAAAATAAATAAATGGAGTTGCAGATACTCAAGGAAAAAATCTTTATTAGGCAGGCACATTTTTTTCCTTCTCAGCAAACAATTCAAATTCCCTTTCTTACAACTAATTACTCTTCAGGTGCCATAGTAGCGCTACCAAGTGGGAAATTTAAAGCAGAGGCTTGGGCTACTTGCCAAGTGAAAATTAAGGAGGTAAAGAACCTATACAGTCACTGCAGGGTATACTTGTATTTTAGAGAGAGAACCCTGATTCAGACAAATCAAATGGTTGTAAAGCACACATATGTGTGTGGGACTTGTATGGGGTTTTTTTGGTAAAAAATACTATATAAATGTAAAGTTTTAAGACTCTGGATGGGAAATAATGTTTGTGAATGTTTTTTGTTAATATTTTTGTTCCTTTAGATTTTAGAATTATCTTGAGAGGTAGAAGGTAAAAAACAAGCAGACAAGCCATGAGAAAAATAAAAGATTGACACAATCTCTGGATCTAGGGGAAATCTTAAACACTTCAAGAGTGCCAAAATTACTAATATCCAAAAATAAACTTCCATAAACTGCCATAACCGTAAAGTTCTGAGTAAAGTAATATTAATCTTACATTAATAGTGAACTTTTGATCCTGGGCTAAGGTAAGTTTAGCAGTCTAACAACTGTAAACATTAACATCATGGTTGGGACAGGATGCCATTTTGCCTGAATGTATCTAAGAAAATAAATCTTTTAGCAGACAAGGACAGATGTTTGTGCAGTCAGTCCTTCGTTATAGTCCCCAGGGAATCTAGAAGATCTACTCTAGATTTAAGATTTAAATGTTCCAGATGTTCATTTTGAGACAGATTTTACAGTTCATGCAACCTAAGGATTGTCTGGCATCTGTTGATTTTCAGAATATATATACATGAATGATTTTGTGTATTTTGCTTGAAGATCCACACAGACATGTATTTAGGTGTGTATTTGTCTGCTCTTAAGAGAATTCTGTATTCAGAATTCTGTATTTAAGTTCTGCTTTTGTTTGGCCTTACAAATGCTTTGCATTAATGTAGATATCTGGTTTTGTTTCCTTTCTGCAAAAGCAATTCCTTGCATATTTAAAAAAAAAGGGCTGTGAAGTAACTGCACATGTGAGAATCAAAACTTGCATTCTCTAAGGATTTGCATTAACACTGAGTCAAGACCATCTGTACAGAAGTACAGTAGTTACATTTTGTTATTGGTGTATAGAAATCACAGCTGGAGCAGATACTTAATGCAGAAGCAATGGTATTTACTATCTTCTTAGTTTCTAAGAAAAACATTTGAAAGAAATTGTTGGAAAAATCCAGAATCTGTTTTCTAAGGTTTTGTCCCCCACCACCACTCATTTCTGTCATTGAGTGCTTGTAAGAAGAGTGTATTTACGGTTTACAACACCATAATTATAATTAGTTTTATGCAGTGTCATTCTTGTTGCAAAAATCCAAACAAAGTATATTGAATAAGAAGTTAAAATCATAAGCAGGTTAAGTCACAAGTACTTCCCTTATTCATGTCAAGGCTATTCAAAAGTCCACTGCTCAAAGGTACCATACTTTTACATCTCCAGTTCTCCAGTGTTTCTCAGATGATATCACAAGAAAGCTGCATTTCTTTATGGAATGCTATGGGTATTTGCAAAATGCCCATATAAGTCTATTTCAGCAGGAGACTTGAATCTCAGAATAAGAACAAGTCAACCAGTCAAATGCTGACATATTCTTTGAAGAGGATAATGTGAAAGTGAAGCTTTTTTCAGATACATTCCTGCAGATGTATCACTACACATTTGCTGAATTGTGAAGGAGCTTTAATTTTTTTTTAGAAACGTATTTTAACTGTGACCCAAACTACACTTTTTTTCTTACAGCATTTTAAATATACCTCCAAAATTTATTTTAGCTATTTAATTTCCACTGATCTTTGAATTTTAAGGGAAGTTCTTCCCCCTGAGCTCATAGTTTGTTTATCTAGTAGATTATCTCAAGCATAGATAGGTATCAGCATGAAAAGCAGAAAAGTAAAGTGCTAAAGAAAGCTTTTTATTCTTTAAAGGTTGTGGTTTTCTTTACATATTCTCTTGACTTTTTTTTATTGCACAATGTTCAAAGGACAGGCCAGAATTCAGTATTGCATCTGTAAAATCAGCATCACAGCTTCACTCATATACTTCATATTTGGGTACCATAAGAGTATGGTACCCAAATATACGTAAATCAGCCAATTTAGCATTATTCCATTACACTGAAACAAAGAAAAAACTGATGATAAATTTAGATGCAGTGGAAATTATTGACTAAACTATTATTTATGCAAAGATCTCCCTTAGACTCTGGTTTTCATGAAGGATTTTTCACTCTTTAAAGATGTATTGTTATTTATATAATAATTTTTGTATGTTTGTGGTTTCCTTATAGTAAATTTTAGGAATAAATTTGAAATTATAAACTGAATGCTATTTGTAATTATCCTGCTTTGTAATTAAACTGCTTTTGAAATTTCCTCACATTTTGTTCATTCTATCAAATTTGTAATTACTTGGGCAGGTTTTGTGGGCTTTCTAGATAAACATTGCCCATTTAGAAATGCTTGTAGACCCATCCAGATGTTTCCTGCCAAAACACGTTTCTACATATCCTGGTTTTACGTTTTTGAAATCTCTTACATGGATGTAGTTCATAGTATTTGTACATTTTTATTAAGTTCTTAAAAGAGATTCTATATTTAGTGTCACTTTTTCTAAATTAAGTGTTGGGTTTTCTTCTTCGTCTGGTAATATGAAAAGATATTTGTAATGCTAGTGATACCTACAGAAGATCTGAATGATAAAATTTTATGAGAAGTTTTAGAATGATTGAAATTTGGAAGACTTTAAGTTAAGCATAACTAGTAATTTTTACAAATAAACTTTGCAAGAAGTTACACATAAACTGTGCAAGAAGTTACTGCTCCATCAGTAGCATATGCAGGAATTCTGACTTTTAAGTAGTAAAAAAATTTAAAAGAGAGATGCTATAATGACCTCATAGTTTAATAGGTAAAAAATAATCTAATAAGAATTCAAATTTGCTTCTGCTCTGTTAAACAATGTCCCTTTCCACTCTTACAGGGCAAAGTTAAGTCTGTCCAGCTTTGGCACAGATTGTAATGAAACAATCAAAGAATTCTGTGAAGCTGTTTAGGAAAATTCTGTTCCCAAAAACATGAGGAGAATCATGATTTCTCTCCCCTTTCCTTTTTCAGAAGCATATAGATAATCTTTTCCTAACAACTTTTAATAAGAGTAGTTTAGGTTAAGTTACAGGAACTGTAATCCTTGGACACAATACTCAAAAAGAAGTAAAGAAGGTTTCTCAAAAATATTTAAAAATCAAACCGGCAAATTTTTATTCTACTTTTTTAAAATCAGCAGAAGGGTGAAGGTAAACTACAAAGGATAAAACTGTGATAAACCAAGATATATTGCCTGACCTTTACAGAGTTTGCAAATACAATCTAAGACAGCAGAGGTTTAGCTACTAATTAAACTAAACTATGTGCCACTACGAGACTGATGTTTTCTCAAAATTTGAGAAATTTTGGGTTTTACTTCTGACGTCACAGTGTTTTACGCTTTTTTATATGTGTCTTGAAGAGATCTCTTTGCAGACACAGCATATCATTAAAAGCTCGAAACACACTCTCAGTTTATCTGTTCTTGAGAGAAAGACTCACTGTGTTGTTCCAGGTATGAGCAGCAACATTATCTGTGGGCAGGAAAAAATTATCTATAATGTCCTTCAAACCCCAGTTTTTCGGAATTTAATTTTAATTTCTGGGCCCTACTTGTAATTTTTGAAGGCTTTGAATTGACAGTATTGAGAAGAATAGGTTCTGCTCTGTTGTAGTTTTATTAAAGCTTTGCTGAACCTAATAAATTGAAAATCAGGGTATGCAGTCATACTTCAAAAGGCTGGGAAGAGAGACATAAAATGCTCTGTGACTCTCTGAGGCTAGAATTCACCTTTTTCAAGTCCTACTCCAAAATTCTGCCCGGAAAGAAACAATCGGCTAGTCAAATATGTTTATTCAAACTCTGTGGTTACTAAATGGGGAAATTTCTAAGTAATATTTCCTCTGACCACTGAATCAACATTGCTGCTTAAGTTGACTTGGAAATAAAATAAGGAATTGCCAAGCGTAAACATGAAAATAGCTGACCTTTTAAAATGCATCTCCATCAAAATTTTTAAATTATTTTGATATTTTGCGGCATCAAATACAGCATCCTGAAGTCAGTTTTGTTAACAGAACTACTTGTAAAAATGTTTATCATGAAATGGTGCTATCATTACAAAACAAAAATAAAGCAAAATACCTTTTACATTTATATTGATTTTGGAAATAAAATTACAATAGACCTGTTGCATTATTGATGAACAGCTTTTGAAGTACATTGCCTGTAGGAAATGAGTCTCATTCATAAATTAAAAAGAACAGTTGGCATGAACTAGAACTACTAGACTTATACTCCTGTCAAAATGAAATAAATTAGACATAGGTAAATTCTAGAAAAATATATTATGAATTTAAAATTCTGATGCCTACATGAAGTTCAGAGAATATACTTACAATCAGTACAGTTTATATTGCTGTATCATGTAGAAATCCTAAAAAGAAGAAATCCTAAAAGAAAATCCTAATTAGAAGAAAGTACCTGTATCAAAAGAATTAGCAAGTAACATAATGTTACAGAGGTTGTACACATATCTCTAAGTATATCTGCTATATTTATGTCTGATAGTTTAATATAATAATGGAACACACATTTAGAATATACTACGTACTTGAATATGCATTAAAATAAAATCCAGAACATATTATCTTGTAATTGTTATGATATTATTTTCATGTGCTATGAGCTTATTTTTCTTCACATTCCCTTTGATTCGATCAAACTTTCCATTGCATTGACTCTTATATTACGCTTGGAAAAAACATCACAAACCAAAACAAAACTCAATTTGCATATTTTTCCTGTAAAAAAATTTCCTGAATAAGTTACAACTTGAGACCTGGAAAAGCATAATATATACTATCATACCAGGATTTCCTTTTGTGTTCACAGGAGTGTCTTTATTGAATTCACTGTGACTGCTCATTAATTAAACATAAAGCTACACTGGGTTCTTGAACCTTCTCTACTATGTAAAGTTCTATGGATAATATATGGTTTTCTTAGAGGATATTTATTCACCATTAAATCTCACACAAAGAAGTTCATTGATTTGGAAATAATTATTCATATATTGCCAAGAGATTACATTTGAGAGCTGGCAGATTAGATTTTCTAATAGATCATCACAGAAAACCAGTTTGCATTGAATTTGGACCAGTACTCTTTAAGTTTGTTCACCAGAACGGTCCATGAATTATTCATTATTAGTAACTACCACTATTAACTATGGAAGTGTTTTACTGCACCCTTTATGCATATGCTTATTTCCATTGAGTTCAATGAAATTTCAAGACATCCTACTTATCGTGGTAAAACTAAGTTTTATTGGTTCTAATCTTGCATACAGATCTCTCTATAGTGAGAGGTTCCTTTTTGTTTTGAACTTTTGGAAAAGGAGCAACAACAGGATGTAGCTGAGAATTTTTTATAATATTCTTTGATTTAGTGTTCTGATAGCCTGCGAAATAACATGAAAGTAATAGCTACCTTGGGTTTCCATCAGCCATATATCCTCCCTTAGAAGTTTAAATTCTCTTCCCTGGTTTTTGTGAGGGATTTTTACCTGACAGTCACTCTTTTCTCTCTTTCCCAACCTGGATAAATGTTTTCCTGATTATGTTTTTAGGAAAAGTTTTCAAGACTTTGGAGAAACTGGGGAGATAATCTTGTCTTGTGAACATTAAGTGAGTAGATTCTGCTGCACTCTTCTAATGGACTCTTCTACCTTACTTCTCCTTTCCTTTTCTCCTGTCCTAATCTGTTAAATAACTTTTTCTCATTGTAAAGATATGGAATGTATGGTTGGTGGAGTAGAGTGCTTAGTATGGTTAACAAGATTCTGCATGAACTAGGAGAATTGGTAAGAGATAGTTCTATATTTGAGGAGTTGCTTTTCCAAGAAGTTGGATTAATAGGGTCATGGGATTAAAAAATAGCTCTATGACTTGAAAGTATCCAAAGTTTTATGAGCACATTCACTCATTTTTGTTGTGTTCCTATGTGCAACAGTCATTGCTTATTGAAATGTAAATATGAAATAAAATTCCAAAAATTGTCTTCATCATACTTGGTTTACTTAGTATTTGGCTTGGAGCTAAGCACTGCTACATGGAACACAGTGTAGACTCAATGTCTCAATTCATGCCTTAAAGTTAAATTGGTTCATATAAGTACGACTTAATCATTTTCACTAGCTCAGAATCTCATGCACCATGAAATTAATTTTTCAGTTGATCCCTCACATGAATGATAACATTATTTTTTTCACCAAGATAATGGTTTACATCTTACATATATATTCTATCTAGATATACTATGAAATAAATGACCTTATTTTTGCTGTTTGTTTTAGATGTAAAATCTTCCAGTCATTTTTTAAAAATTAGTGGCAATGTAAAAAATCCAAGTCAGTGCAAGAGGATATCTTCAGTCATTGACAACTACTCTTAAGCTTTCAATCATCCTCCAGAGTCTGATTGAAAAGTATACATCATTATGATCTCACGGTGTTTTAATGAACAAATCATTACATCATAATGAAAACCAATACATTGCTCAAGTTCACAGTGAGTGAGGCTGAATGTTTGTCCCTGGGAACCAGGGACTCTAAAGAAAAATGAGAGTCCTAGTAGGTAATGCTGAGCATGAACTCACATTGCCATTTTAAAAAACACTAGTACAGTCCTCAAATGTGTAAACTGGGGTCAGTACAAGAGGAGCAGAAAGAATGTTTTCTTTCACTGGCATAATTTGACTGCTCTTAGAATAACGTGTGTAGTTCTAATACACAGAATCCAAGAAAGAAATTAAAGGAAGTAAAAAATATTTGAAGATGGATGAGGAGGATTTGAAAGTACATTGTTCCACAGAGCAATATGTGGTTTTCAGAGAGCAAATTAACAGGTAACTGAAGTGTAAATATCGAAGAAAAAGAAATCTTGTAACATCTTCAGTCTAGTAAAGGAAGATTGAAAAAATTCCAAAGATAGAAACATACCCGATACGAGATCTGCAATTTTTAGGTGACTGTAATTGACTATTGCCAGTTAGAGTCAGACAACTGCAGTAATATTGGCCATCTAATCTAAAAAGGAAGAGTTGGAGAGAAATCAGCTGCTTGTGGTTAGCAGTGGGCAGATTCTTAAAGGAGTAAAAAAAACAAAGCATTGAGTCTGTAAATGCATGAAAAAGTAACAGGAAGAGAGAGGATTTGTTTGACGGCATGAGCTGAATTAATGGAAAATATGAACAGGAAGGTGAATTCTCAGCTTCAGTAACACTGTTCACTTACCTGAAAAGAACTGATGGAAGAAGTGCATTTAAATCATAGAGCTAATCTGGTCAACAGTGTTTTTGTAATTAATGCTAAAATGAGTTAAGTGATGTGGAAAAGAGACGTAAGCATGGTTGATAAATATAAGTCAAGTCAAACCACTGTTTTATAAGGATCTACCTGAAGCCAAGCAGGATTGCTATAATGTTGTTCAAACATCAGGTTATAAGAAAGAGAAATTCTGAGGCAGAGGAAGAAGCCATCACCACTGAAGACATACATATATAGAGTCATGGCAGAGGGAAGATGGCTATTGAAATAAAGGAAGTAACCCAAAGGAAGCGCCTGTTTGCAGTGTGCAACAGGAGTATTTAAAGAGCATTAGTCTTGAGCAGAAGATATGCAGAGAAGGAAAAATGGCTTTTGTGTGTAATGTACACAGAATTTAGGATTATGTTAGTCCTGTAAAACCCTTTAAACATTGCTGATTGCTGAGCTGAGAGAAGATTAAAGCTCTTCAATTTAGGTAGTATGTAACTTGGTAAGGAAAGTACAGAAAAAAGAAAGATAAATTACACATTTTTTTAATATTTATTTCATATTCTACCAGGAGGATTGAGTGTAAGGAAACATGTTTTCACTGAGGAAGTAATGACATTTTTTAAGGAAAAAGCTTTTCATTTTAATTGGGCGCATAGACATAGTTTAATATTTTTTTTTTTTAGGTCAAAATCTTGATAAAGGACTCAAGCTGAGATATTTTGTTAAAGGCTTCAAAAGAGTAAAAATACTTACTTTTCAAAGTATTTTTTGCAATATAAACTTCAACAAGAAAAGAAAAAGAAAACTAAATTTACTCTGGGAAAAATGAGGGAGAGGCATTATGATAAAAAGGAATTTCAATCAAAAATCTACAGGTACTGCACTTATTTGAAAATATAAATTTTACAAGCCCTATCACCAAAACGCTAAGTTAGATACGAGGAAAACTAAGAGGTAGGAGACATAAATTCCTGTTGTTTCTGTAGGAAAGCCTATATTGAGGACTGAAACTACAGGTAGTATAAGATGATTGAGAGTCTCAAGACTTCTACTTTGAGTAGTTACTAAGAAGAAGATAAAAACATATTTTCAATAAACATAATTTTGATCAGAAGGCATTACGTATAGCTTGGAGTGTATTTTATTGCACCCCATTGTCATAGATATTACTGTGTACAGTTCAAAATGTACTTTTATTTTTATCTGAATTCCTCTAAAGATTGTGAGTGTTGGATTTTCCTGAGTTTTTATATTTCTGTCAGGCGTCATAAAAGTTTAGTCTCATTTCTGTTATTCGGCTTCTGCTTTGTGGCATTTGTGACACTCTTCATAAATAGGAGTTAAAAACTTGTTTATATATACAAATACATATTTTCCTGTTTACATATACTCAACTGTGTATCTCTAGACTTGCCATTACACTTGCAGCTTTTGTAGTAGACATCACGTGTACAGTATTCATTTTATATATGTCAGATCCTCAAGGGCCATGGCTTTTGCCAGATGAAGCACTTCTGATTTTGAGGCTGATGAAACACAGCACTATTATTGATCTGTGCATGACACAGCCAGTCTCTCTGCTGGCAGAGTGTAGCAACATTTATCCAGGAATTTGTGAAATGTCACTTGGATCATGTTCCTAAGGTAAACTGTGCAAAATCCAGGATTCAAGCTGAGAATCCATGAGGAATTGGACGTGACTCTCTTATTCCTTCTTCCTATCTTCTAGGTCAGCCAAGTGGTATTTGTTAAAACAATATCTGTGTTTTGTATGAGGTATTGAAGAAAGTATGATTATCACTAGGAACACCCTGTACAGTGTAGTCATACTGCTGCTTTTCTCAGGTTTTTAAGTCACTTGGGAGAACAAGATTTTAAGTCAGTGAAAGTGATATAAGCATTGCAAGTATGTAAATTTTGGGGTTTTTTGTAGCACATTGATGATTCCTGTACAGCTGCAATCAAGAAGCTCTAATTTTCTAAAGAAAATTAACTTTTCTAGTTTTATTTTGCATGTAGAGATGTGTGGCAATTCATGCTTGTCATTAAGAGCTCATTAAGCAATAGTGGTCAGAAATGATGTGTGACAGCCTCTACAGATAAAACTGTCAAAATATTGATAGTTACATATTTACTTTCTTTATAAATATGATTCAGAAAGGCTGGACATTTTTGCTGATATCAAAAGCTGGTAATGAAAAATATTGAAAACTAAGGTATATAACAAAAACCCGAACTTCCATGTATTATTTCTCTATTTGTAAAGGGTCAAGTGTCACTTTTCCAGACATTTTTGTAGGTGGTGTTTCAGATTAAAAAAAATTTTGAGGTATAAAAAAGACACAAAAAGCTGCAATTTTAAATTTTCATTTTTTCCTTCTAAAGCAGTTATAACAGTAATGATTTTAAAGTTAACATTGAAGCCAAAAAAGAACTCTTTTTATATTTGCAAACATCTTTCAGTTTTAAGCATTAAAATCTTCTAAAATATCTCTTTGTATTTCATTTAAAAATCACTTATTAGTTAAAGTAAGAAGAAACAGGTTTTGGTAAAGTTTTGATTTAGGCTGTCTTGGGTTTTTTTTCAAAGCTAGCAAGGATTTTCTTTTATTTTTCTAAAATTTCTGTAGTTTGAATCACTTAAGTCAAAATCAAGATTTAATTGAAATACCACTTGTGAATGGGCACAAAATGTTCTTGATGTCTACTTTTCCAAATGTTTTTCTAACATTTGTATATAAAAATACAGTAAACTTAGAGGGGAGAAGTTGTTGTTGGCAAAGAAAAATATATTTGCATATATGACACCTTAATTTTTACATCTTATCCTCCCTTTCACGTGTGAAATCCACCGTAAGGTAAAACTCAGTAAGTTGTGGGAAAAGTCAAAATAGTAGTGGGTTGGTTTTTGGGTTGGGTTGTGGCTTTCTGTTTGCTTGGGGTTTTGTTTTGGTTTGTGGGATTTATTTTTTCTTGTGGATATGTGTGTTTATTTTGCAAAGATCCACAGGCTGAACAAATACCGGTGTGTGTTTCTTAGGAGCACAAAGATGGTACTTCATAGCATGAAGGCCACCAGCTTGTCAAATTACTGCTCTTCACAGCAGAACCACTGCCAGCTTGTCAGGCATTATTTTTTACAGAGAATTTCACAGAGGACATTTCTTTAGCTACTTAGCAATGACAAGGCACTCTGTGCAATATTGTACCTTGGTTTGGGCACTACACATAAAACACATATTGAAAGAAAGGAACAAGAATTTTAGTAAGTTTTGAACATAATAACAATGAGGAAAGATTGAAGGTCTGTAATTAATGAAATCTATAAAATAATAACAGATTAATGGTAAAGACTGAAGGAGTGTAATACCCACCTTTCCATGCATATAAGACTATTTAAGACTAGTGGTCAGTTTGTGCTTCCATTTGGCACTTCCTTTAAACACAATGGATTTAATTTTTCAAGAAGGACCCCGTATTTATAAATCAAATTTTCTCTCTAAGGGCCTTGAAGAACTGCAGGAGGCTGCCAGGAGAATCTTCTCTGCATTTACACTGAAATTTTTAGGAATAATTTGCTTATGCTCTTTGGAAAATGTGCTATGTTTAAAGTATTCTTGACATTATTACCTTTCTAATTTAGCAATTAGGGTTTTTTTACTCCCATTCTCAAATGGAAAGTCTTTTTCTTTTTAAGATAACTAACACAGAAAATATATCTTAAAAGAGAAGAGTTCTTACTATGAATCTAGAAGCTAGTCCTTGAAAACTCTTACTCCTTGGACTCCAAGTTCACCTTTTCCTCCATGCATTTTATTACTCTTTGGTTTCTAATAAGGTTTATCAGTGATCAGAAAGGAGGACCATAACAGCTCCCATATCTTGTCGTTCAGAGAACAATATTAGAAGCATATTTGGTCCTAGAGTTCTTTTGGACTCCTCCAGATTTCAGAAGAGGAATATTCACCAATTCAGCACTGATACGTCTGCAAAGCACCAGTTTCCTGTTAGACTCGATTTTCTTACCTGCCACACAGTGAGATTTATTTGTCTAGATTATAGTGCACAAAGGGAATTGACATTTTTGTTAGAGCTTGCATCTTACTGTACTTTTCTTATTCCCACAATCTCGTTTAAACTTGTGATCAGAGTTAATGCTGGTGCTGTGTTGTCCTGGCTACTCCCTTCCACTACAAGAAGAACTTCAAAAGATACATCCATAGCCAGGAGTACAAGCCATTCTTATCACTTTACCAAAGATGATGCATGAATCTTCTTAAAGTTTTTTTTGATTGTTGTTTTTTGGTTTGGGGGTGTTATTTGTACTTTCTAAGCATAAAGGAATAGGAGACAAGAACTAAGGCGTCTTCAACAAAAGTAGAAAAAGGAAGTGTTATAACTAAGGGCACTTCTGAGACAAGAGAACTACACCTGAGATTCCTTTTTAAAAAAAATTATCTACAGCTTTCTCTCTTTGGGATTGTCTTAATTTTTCTCTGCCTTAGACTACCCATTGTTGTAGACAATGAGTGCTGGTTCCCAGGGTTCTGTGGCATCCCTACCAAAGTCAGACACTCTTACTGTCCTTGTAATCTAAAAGAAGAATTTTGTGGTTTAGACAAGATTCTGTTTTGCCTGAAGTGCCTGAACCTCAAGGACTCCGTAACTGCTAGAGGAGGTAGAAGAATGTTTATGCTTTCTTACTAATGGTTTTGCACCTTCTGATTTGCTCTCCTAAAGTTTATTTCGGAATTAATGATGTAGTCATGGACTGTTCCCATAGCTTGTGTCATGTTCCGGTATATTTTGCATCACTCCATTCTACTCTTGACGCCTAATGTGCCAAGAGCATCAGTTCCTTTCTCAGCAGTGGAAGGCTGTATGGTTAGCCATAGCCATAGCACATCTCAAAAGATTCACAGGCACTAGAAGAGCATCTGCTCTTTGGTGGCTGAACTGTGCACAGTGTTCTCTTAATTTTTGGATTGAAAGGTCATCCTGCGGTCTCTCAGATACTGTGTACACAATTTAGGGTGTTGTATACACGAAATGTGTGATGTTGTCTATACTCTCACCTTGGTAAGGCAAGGTAAAGAAGAGAATGAGGAAATGACTAAGGGACAGGAGCTGTAGGTCTGGTTCAAGCTGGGATTTAGAATTGCAGTGTTGTCCTCAAACTGTTCATGTATGTGAAAATAATAAATTTCCAAAGTGAGTCATAATATTGATGATAATCATGATAAAGGGAAAGTATATTTCACTGTATACATTAGACTGAAAACATGGCTTTTTTATCTTATGGTCTCTTCAGATATTAAATATGTAATACAAAGAGTATTTTACCCTAAACTATTCATTTATACCTGTAATTTTAGCAAGAGTTCCAATGATAACTTAAATTACAAATTAAAGATAAGACTGTGGGGGTTCATTTACAAGAATCCAGGGATGAATTACCAATTTAATTTATATGAATTACTTTGTAGTGGTAATTTTTAAATGCAGTTCATTATTTTGAATAATATTCCTGTCTTTGTGTCCTGCCCACAATGTCTGTCATCAGCTTTCTCACTTTCAGGTCCTGCTCAGAAGTGGCTAGCAATGTCTTTGTTTTCTTTTCTAGAATTGTAAATAGTAAATAAATATTTGTATAATATCACCATTATGTGACTAGAAAAATTCCTTCCACATCCTTAGTGTTTTTTCCCATAATTCTTTGTTATTTATTTCTGTATTTCTCATTCTCTATGAGAATAGAACTTTTCCATTACGTAAGTTTGTTAATGCAGTTTGTATTTAAAATGTTTTGCTTTTACACAGTTGTATATAAAAAAAAATGAGAAAACCTTTTGAGGACCTTTTTTCAGTTTTTGTTGATATCTGAAGTGGCTACAAATGAGATGCTAAAATAATGTAATGAAATCAAGCATAGGGATATCTGTATAAATTTTGTTCCTTGAAAATTGCAACCAGCTTCTAAGAATGCCTATAGCCTACATACATTTTAGTAATTTTTATTTTAAAAGAGTTACATGAAAGTAAGTTGAAAGAGAATGGTTTTTAACAGCTGAAAATCTGAAATTTAAGCGAAGGAAAATAGTATGTAAAGAGGAATATGGGAGATGGAACAGCTTTCCCTACATGCACAGATTTTCTGCCCACTTAAATTTGAGATGCAGAAATATTTCAATAGAAAATAGTTCTCTCTCTAAAACAGATGGAAATGAGGAGAGGTTAAATTAATATTTCACCATTCTTTCAGTTCTTTTGTTTCTTTTTTGCTTATATATTTTCGTAAAAATATCTTTCATTTTTAGAGACAGAAAGGTGTATGCTTTGGAACTAAGTGGGTAAATCAAAAGAAAGTTTAAACACCGTCTTTAAAATAGCTTTTTCATTTTGGTTTCTCTCTATTTTATGTGAGTTATACGGAAAACAGATGGAAGCATTATTAATTTTTTCCCCCAATGAGTTTTAGTGCAGCATATTTGTATGTGTTATCTGAAACATATGAATACTTAGTATTGCTGCTGTTAAATTTGTAATGAGTTGTAGGGATTGTGAAATTCCCTGACTGGCTCTCATGCAAGTAGTTCATTTGCAGTGCTTAGATGTGTTAAGATTAAGCAGGGGGAATATGGCAAGCACTATCCCTGACCCTAGATGAAAAATTCAAATTTCAAGCTTTATGAGTTTGCCCCGACTCTCGTGTTTGGTGGAAATCAGATAAATACTGTGTAGTCCTGAAAAAAAAAAAATCATGCAGTAAAACCTGGTCCTAACTACAAAAAATTGCATGGATTCCATGTCTTATATTGAAAATTCCCTAGTAAGTACAAAGCCATGGAAATCTTGGGACAAATTTTATGCATCAGCTGGAAGTCTTTCCTTGTATATAGCAATACAAGCCTACTGCTGTGTATAATAATGTGCACAGGCATGTTAGGTGTTGGAATACTAGTATTTATTTAAATAGCAGTGCAGAATACATGAAAACATTGGTTTTGAACTTCAGCCGCATCTTGACAACTGGCTAGCTGTAATGCTCAGATATTTTCAAATGGGACAAAGTGTCATTAAAT
Organism: Dasyornis broadbenti; assembly: GCA_013397935.1. Lineage (NCBI taxonomy): Eukaryota > Metazoa > Chordata > Aves > Passeriformes > Dasyornithidae > Dasyornis > Dasyornis broadbenti. The sequence goes on from VZRN01004184.1 coordinate 599,399, forward strand.
GTCTCTGGTTATATTTTCATTTTTAATTTATTTGTAGTAAAATACTTTCATGTACTGTGTTGTGTCTGGTAAATGTTAATACTTAAAACAAGTTCAAAGATAAAGATATATATATCAAGATATCGAGATATATAGATAGATAGTATATACTAGAATACTGCATTTTTTTATTTTTAATAAATATTGATTTATTCGAGTTCTTTAATTTTTCTCTGGAAATATTAAGGCCTTGTGTACAATGTCCTGCACATCTGTATATTTTGTCAGCTTACATCTCCATACTGGAAAAATTAAATCACATAGTTGTGATCATATAATTGTTCATTATGAAACAACTTGTATATGTAGTGTTAAATAAATAGTTAATAGTCCTTATATTCCTTTGAAATTTGCAAGGACAGATGGAGTGCAGCATCTGCTTTAGTATGAAAGCAAGATAGTGTTCTTAATATGTACAGAAATTAGGCATGGGATATAGCAATGTTTACTTGTACAGAGACATTAAATCAAGGTGGTAGAAAATGAAGGCTAAAATAGAATTGCTGCAGGACAAAACCTTTGTCTTTGAATTGGTGTAATCATTATACAGATGACATGTTTCAGAAGCATTTTCATAGTCTTAAAAATTGTGACATATAATTTTGAATATTTTCTTATTTTCTATAATTTATTTGAAAAACCATTGTTTGCACAATGCACAGGTCTGTAGTCAGACTTGTCTGTTGTTATAGGAGCAGATAATTTCTTGGTGAATTGGGCCCAGAATATATTACTCCAATTCATTTATATATGAGTCTTTGTGTTTCTCTAAAATATATTTATGTTTTCTGGTCATGATATATGTGATATTATTAGTATTTCCAAAAACAGAAAAACAGAACAAAATTTTAAAAGTACCTATCTGGACTGCTTCCATTGATTTTTGTTTTGTATTATTTCATAAGTTGCTGTAGCCAGTTGTGGCAATGCTAGGCTTTTATAAGTTATAGAATAACTTTAGCTAGCTGTAGATTAACTGTAAAATGCCTCAATTAAAATTATAGGTAAAACCTTTGTTTATGAACTGTTATACAGTAAATAGCCCTTTATAAACAATGACTGATCAGTAATAGCTTGTGTTTTAGAAGATACTCAAAATCTTTGAGTCCAGGAGTCTTTGTTAGTGATTACAGATGTTTTTCCAATAATAACTGAAGTTATAATTTGTGCATATGAAAGGGGCCATTCTTAAGATAACAGCAATGTAAACATTGCTTTTATAAGCAGCTGAAGTGCAATTGTGTTAGCACTATCAATAGGACAAATGTTTTTCATTAGTAAAATACTTGAGATGAGAAATATACCTCTTATCTATTGGTTAATGTCTGTATTTCTCTTCTGGGAACTAATTTAAACACTTCATGAGAGATTGACATTTTCAGTACCTTAAACATCCTTAAAAGCTGCTTTGTTCATTGCAAACCATATTTAGTATGACCTCATAATAATGTAGCACACCTCAAGTGTCATGCCTGTCTTTACTATGCACTTTGGAGCTATGTTCATCTGTACTAGACAACTGCACTTCAAGGAAAGATTTTTTTTTTCCTTGATAGGCAATTAGCAGTAATTAGGAAGATTCACTTCAGTAAGATGTCAACACGAAGATTGTTTAAAAAAGTTGAATGTCAGTGGCTTTAAAAAAGGGTTCTTTTTCCTGACACACAGGTATGGCATGTGAAACATGAAATGTTAATTTAACTTTTCTGCTTATTATTCATGCACAATATTATTTTGTCATTCAGATACTACACTGACAGAGTGCAAAGGGTGTTAAAATAGTGCTGCTGGAATAAAAAGAGGATTAATCTACCATTGGCCAATTAGCCAAAGGGTACTTAATGGTCTCTAAAGGCTACTGAAGTCTAACAACTAGCTAAAGCACTGGCAAAAAGTCCTCTATATTACCTTCATTTATTTGACATTTTGTGAAATAGTCAGCTCCTGATAACTGCATTTGGCTAAAAAAAAAAAAAAAACAAAACAAAAAAAAAAACAACAACTACATGATTCAGTAGATTTAACTAAAATTTCAGAAGAATAAGTGAGACAAGATCTACATTTTAGAAGTTTGTCTTGCTTTTGGGGGGGTCTTTGTTTCAGTTTAGGGATGGGATATTAAGTCACCAAAGACTTTGGTTTGTTATTTTGTCTTCATGTCTAGAATACTAAGTAATGAACCACTTACAGCACTTGCATGAAAAGAACTTTGATTGAGGATTTGGAGTTATTTGCCTTTTCTCTATATGACCATATTAAGTATTCAGCACAGCTTTTTAGTCTGGTATATATCTCTTCAGATAGCTACATACCATCTTTATTAATTTTAGCTTTTTTTTTTTTCTAAGACCATCAGGCAGAGGCAGCTTTGTACTCAAGAGAATGCAAAAGGGTCAAGTTTAGTGGGATTGACAAAATAAATTTGTCTTGGATATTGTAAATAGGTTTGTTATTATGTTATAATAGTGCTTGATACAGTGACTAAAGTCATAAATACCTAACCCTGTGCCTGCAAGTATGCTTTGAAAAGTTCTTTTATGTTTTATGTGTGCAACAAGTACTGCTTATTTTGTATGTTTTTCATGATCAAACTGAAACTGTGAGGAAATAGTGTTCTATATAAAGCATTTATAGAAGCAGTGTAAAATTCTAAAATAGAACTTTGCATAGGAGCTATGCATATAGCAAATGTATTTTATTACGTACCGTAGCAAGGTTTCTTAGAGAAAAGACAAAGGAGTGTGTTAACATCAGGTTTCTTACAGACATGGCAATGTTTTCATCTGGCAGGATTTTAGGGTGGGAAGCTTCATAGCAAATGGGATTTCTACACATCTGAGTGTATTAGCTGTAGTTGGATTACAAAATGAGTAGTAAAATAAGGTTATGTCACTGCTTAAAAAGTGTGTCAAGAATGCCTGATTTACATCCTGTTTTATAATTTTTTAATATAATGTATTTTGCAAATATAAATGTATGGGGTTGTGTGACTTTAGTGGCAGTACAGTATCAGCTGCTTCCAACAGAAATGTTATATTCATACATGCCAGTTGCAGTAGAATAGTGACTTCTATAAAATGAGCTCAAAGCCCCTTATGGGGCGATTGTGATGCCAAGGAGCAATAGGCCATTCCAGGAACTTCCTGTGTTGACCCATTGGGCCTTCCACACAGCTGTCTTTCTGAGGAGAGGGTTTATGGTAAAAAGCCTTCCTGAGTCACTGGAAGTTTTACACTGACTACATGGAAACTGAGGTTTCATCACTTACTCCTTTGTGAACTGCAGACCAGAGTGTCATGGGTATACCAGGAGCAAGGAGATTAAGATAGATGGATGTTAAAATATTGAACCTATAAACATCTGTTAAGCCAAAAACACTCTGGAGGAGGTGCAGCAGACAAAGGCTGCTACATCATAGAGGAACAGCAGTAGGCTGCATTTACCAACATCTGGTATAGCTGATGTTTAAGATTCTTCTACCTTTCATCCTAGTGACCTCTTCCCCTGGAGTAAATTCTTTTAACTCTGTTATTCAGGATTTGTGTGCATGGTAGCACACACACAAATCTTCCATTGTGTCTAAAAAAGAAAAAATAACAAAAAACTTGATCTATAATATAGGGAGTGGTGAGGAACAGCAGGGTAATGGACTTGTTTCTTAAGTAAGTAAATGCAAGGAATATCTTTTAGGCATTAACGTCTTGATAGGGCAGGGGGGATGTTTTTCACATTCCGTGTTCCTATAGGATGTTCACACAACCGTTCATCAAATTACAAACAGAAGAGTAATGCAGTAGAATTATCAGTCCTGTAGTACATTTACAATGTCTACAGAAGTATTAAAAGACAACTTCTATGAAATATCTGATTGCAGTTGTGTGCCCGCCTGCTTTTGCAAGTTGGGGGTCTTGTACATCATATGCTACTTTCACTTTATCCCTGTAGTTCTTATGTTGTTTCTGAATATATGTAAATTCTTATTTTAAATTCTTTTTTCCACCTCCTTAAGTAAATTCCATAAATACTATTATCTTTAGCACCTGTCCCATGAAGACCTTGTCTTTTTGAATATATTTGGTATAATTTTTGAGAATGTGGCCAGTGGAATTCATGACATTTTAGAACTGATGTGTATTGTCAGCAGCAGTACCCTAAGAAACTTCTGAGAATCAGGAGCTATCTTGGGCAGATATGGGGGCATTTCTAATTTTGAACAGAGATATTGATCTAGCTATGATTTTTCTTCTTGCTTTTCTTTTAATGAATAATTTATTATAGAGACATTGAATCATGAAATTCTGCATGTAGAAATATTGTTTGTACTGGACAAATTAACATAAACCTCGTATTTTTCTATACTATGTCCTTCTGCACTGCTACTGGTTTTGTTTATTGAAATAGCCCTCATTTTGTCTTTTACTCTGGGAATGTATTAATTATGAGAATAATATATCAGATTAAGGAATAGTCAATTAGAAAATACAGTATCTATCTCTTGTTCAATAAAGACAGCAGACACAGAAGGAAATGGAAAGAATAACCCCTTTACTAAGAACAGTACTTACCTGAGATACATATGTAAAATGCCCACTGACTTTAATAAATGCACTTGATTAATGTGAAATAAATAAGAGTTTTAACTTTAAATATCAGATTAATTTTCCTTGTACCCATGATATTTTTTTAGGCTAATGCAAAATCTTTAAACATTCTTTTCTCATTCATAATGGGAATAAATGTGGCTCTAAGTAGTTTTTCTCTTATCTGTATATATGTGCTCTTTAGATTATTGTCATGGGAGTATATGTTTTTATAAACACATATATATAAATTTTTTTTTTCTTAATAACATCAAGCAGTATAAAATCTAATTTGTAAGTTAAATAACAAACTGCTTGAAAATAGAATACTGTCTTTAACTTTCACCTTTTTTTGTGTGGGGTTTTTTGTTTTGTTTTGTTTGAGGGGGGTTGCAATTAATTGTGTTTTGGGGTTTTTTTATTTCTTGTGTTTGTATGGGTTTTTTGGGTTTTGGTTGTATTTTTTATTTGGCACTGATATATAATCAGGCACACATTTAGTCATTTCAAGCTGTCATGTATCTTCTCGTGCTTCTGATAAGGATTCTTCACAAAAGAAGGGATTTTTTGCACTTTGAGGTATTTTAATACCATTTTGTACAATTGCTCCTTAGTTTTAAGCTACTGTATTACAGTCTTATTTGGAATTACAAGATAGTACTGTAATAACCCTTTTAAGGAGCAGAGAGCTGTTAGGCCATTGTTGACTTTTGGCTGACTACAGTTTTCTGAAACTTAATCACTTAGCATAGAGATTATTTCAGTTCTCCTTTTTCCAGAACAACGTTCAATATTATTTAAATTAAAACAGTATTTAAACATTACTTCTATAGGAAGTAGTGTGAAATATATTGGTACAAAGATTGAATAAGTCTTGTTGGTTGTCAAGACTGAGAGTTTGTTTGCATGATATTTATTTGAGCTAAATCCCTAACAAGGCTCGTCTGCTAATTGGACTTAGCATTTATGTTGCTAAGTGAGAAGCATTTTGGCTGCAATATAGGGTGGTAAGACCTACCCAGTGGAATAAACAACTAACATCTGTTATCCTGTCCTGCTCCAGCTTGTCTTTTACCACTTAAGTACTTCAGCCCTAGAGTCAAGGTTATGGAATATGTGGTTCTCTGGCTATGGTGCATGTATGTGAAAGGGATGAAATAACACATAGGTAAAGACCAGCCAACCGGGAGATATTTAGTGCAGCTGGTCCACTTTGCTTTAACCTCTACAAGCCCTACAAATATCAAAACAAAAGCCAAGAGAAGAGTGTGTGTTTTATAGCAGTTGTCAACACAGCAATTCAAGTGAGCTTACAGTGGTCACCATTACAACAGATTTGACATTTAATCACCTTTAATTCATATTGGTGTCTGAGGCACTGTGGTATTTCTTCATGTTCTGTGTAGAAATAATTGCTGAATTCCAGAGAGGCTCTATGTAAACAGGTTTCAACAGTAACTGCTTTTACAGTTTTATATGATAATTTTAGTTTGTCATGGTTTAAACAGGAACATGTTCAGTCAAATCTAACTTATTTTTCCTTTAAAAAATTGCTTGTTTTTCATGGTAATAGATTTCTCATTCCTGCCAGATTTGATCTTTGCCTGTGCTAGAGAATTCAACCAATAGCTATGCAATGTAATTACAAATAATATCTACTGTTTCATTCCTCTTGAATGCTGAACTGGAGAACCATCTCATGATGAAGCAGGAATATTTTTAGGACGAAATTGTCATTGTTTATTCTCTTTGTAAAACAGGTGTTGACCTCCAACCTGGCCAAGTGGCAACAGGAGAAGGAAGATTTACAAGGAAAATTAAAGTTGAGAGAACATCTGTCTCAAACTGCTGGCAAGAGTGAACCCACACTAGCTCCTTCAAAGAACATTGATTTACAGATGAAACAGCTGCAGTGCAAACTAAAGGTGACAGAACAGATTGTCTAGTGCTGAGGATAATTCGTATGAGCAGTAGTTCATAACTGGGTCAAGCAGACATACGTATACGCACATACGCCTATCATTTGTATATCGTAGCCAATGATTGGCATGTTAGGTGTTAGATTGCTTTTGATGGTAAGTAGAAATCTAGTCATAAACAGGAGAACTAAAAGTTACAGTTAAAACAATTCCTGCAGATCAAATAGGCCAGACAAGGAGCCTTGCTGGTGTTTCACACCATGATTAAGTATATCTTGTTGTAAGGTGCTGTGGGATTAGTTTGATGAGAATTCAGTTTATTCCTTTCTTTCTTTAAGAAGGAAAAAGGCAATAGCTATCTGTGAAAGGGGAGCAAAGAATTTGAGCTAATGGGGCACCAGTATTGTGTGTGTATCACTATTGGTTTTGTCTTCAAAGATACTTTTTTTTTAATTTGTGTTTTTGTAGATTAGCTGGTAGGGAAATACTGACTTGTTGATGATTTCATTTTTCAGTCTCTGGTAATTCTGTTGCATGTGAATGATGTAGATAGTGGACTGTGTTGTTCTGAAAGCTTTCTCAGCAGGTGGCCTGGCTCAAACATACTGATTCTTCTCACTGGAGGAAATATATTTGCAACAGAATGTCTTAAAGTTGTTTTTTTCCCATTGTTTTCTGTAGAGTAGAGGAAATAGTAGAGGAAATAGTAGAGGAAAGAGAAAGGTCAAAATGGTACAGCTTCTTGCTGCTAGAAGAAACTCCACAGTAGCAAGAAGTCTGCCAAAGGATCAGCTAGAAGAAAAGGCTATATTACATGGTCAACATAGCTGACTCTAAATGCTGGATTAGCTGTGCTAGCACACAAGATGTGGGTAATGCTCAACCTCTTAGTTGTTGATGGCAATCATGGTATTACAGATCTTGGCTATTGCACACTAGATGCATAACATCTAAATTCAGGGATTAGTAAAGGTAGGTCACATTGATAAAGAGATGAGGCCAGCAGGGAGTAGCCATGAAAAGGCACATGAATTGATCTACTTTAATTATGAGGAAGAGGTCTTAAAACCATACACACTCTCTTCTTGAGTGTTGTTTTTAGATTTGGGATTGACTAATCTGCATCTGTTGCTGATGAGTGGTAATTTCTGTTAATTAGGGTTGTACCTTTTAGATGAGTATCTTTATTATCCAGAAACGTAGCAGTCAGGTCATCTATGCAAGTAAGAAAAATATTAAAAAGGGGGATTTATTTTTAAAAATAGCTTGAGAGTAACACCCATGCTAGAAGCCTACTCTATTTGTCTGCCAAATGTAAGCAGCAAAACAAGTTGCTGAAAAATTGAAGGTTTTTTTTGTTTCTGCAGCAGAGGAAACATTTAGCAAGCATATATAAACCTGATATCAAAAATACTAGCATGACTTTTAATTCCTTCTTAAAGATATATTAAATTTTTAATGAAAAAATAAATCATGTATGCAAAACTATATTTAGGATGGAGATAGTCTGTGACCCCAAATGCTAAGTAGTAGAGTAAATTCACTGGTTTGTGAATTGGATGAGAGTTTTGAATATAAGGGCCTCAAAAACTACTTAAATCAAATTTCTAAAATTCTTAACTTTATTTAAGGCTAGTTTAAGTCATGCAAGTAATTTTTTAGCAGAAGATTTTGGCAAAGGTTGTCAACTATTGTTCCAGGCTCTCTAGCTGACTTAAAAATGAGACACATAGTTACTCGCCTAAATATCTGAATGTGTGAGCGGCAAAAGCTTTCCTTATAGCTCAAAATCTCCAAGTACCTCGTTTTGTTAGTTAATTTTTTTTCCTTTACATGACCTTTGCAGTGTTTATTTATGTTGTAAGTAATGACTCCTTGTATCTTTGCCAGTAGGAAGAAATGTGTTAAGTGTGGGCGGTGAGTTCGACAGCAGAATACCATAAGCATATGTCTTTGCCTCTGAATATGTGCAGAAGTCCACCTAAGTACTCAAGTTCATGTCTGGTGTGTAAACCATGTAACTGGGTGCTGTGCTTTACACTAATGGAGCTCAATCTCCACAAACAGGTCTCAGGAAACTCAGGAATATTCTGCTAGCATACATCATTTTAACAATTTTCTGGTTATACCTCACATTACAATAATAGTAAATAGACTAGACGAGTTATTAAGAACAATATTTTACATCTAACTATGCACACAAGAATATATACTCCCCTTGAGGTGCACAGAGTTATGTACAATACTCCCATTAATGTTAATAGGCATTACAAGTCTGCACAGAGCAGAGAAATTATCCTGAAGTATCTTTGTTTACAGCATGTCTGATCTGTTTGCTTATTGTTTTTACATAGTAAAAAGCTGTAGTACAGTGGCTGAATCTGTATGCATACAGGAACACATGTATGTTGTGCGTATGCTTAACATGTATCTTTTGGCAATGCTTTTTGGAGTTCTGAAATCTCTCTATGCAGTGTATTTGAGCTGCCATTTCAGCAATGGCATTCAGTGCACATGCTCAGATTGCTAAGATGACTACTTGGTGAAATTTCCTATTTTTTTTTCTGTAGACTGATTCAGTTGTTCTGAATTTAAATCTTGGGTAGATGATATGTGTAATTGCATAGAAGAATTGAGGCACTTTTTTTGTCAATACTATATGCAAATGAGGAATGGCCAAAAACTATATAATTGTCCTTCACTGGAATGACATGTGCCTGAAAATTAGGATCATACTTGCTGGTTACTGAAATGTAGAATTTGTCTTAGTACAGCCAAATGGAAATGTCTTTGTCTTGTGCTTTGAATTTGAAGAGACATAAAAACAACCACTCTTATAAATTGTCTTGTGTTTCCTGGTACTGAAGATGAAGGGAATTATTGGACATTCTTGCTGTAGAGGTATAGATTCCTTGTGCTGTAGAACAATACCATTTAAAGGTGCAGTTCAAACGCAGATCCAGTTTTACTTCTCATCTGTTACCTTTTCTTCTGACCTTGCTATGCAAGAGAAAATGTGGTCCTGTTTGGTGCTTGCAAGTGTCCCGGTGAACATCTATTAACATTAGAATAGTGGAAAAATACTGGTTTTAATCATATTTTCCAATGAATATACTTCTACTTAAGGGTTTCTAGAAAGTAAGAATGTTCCTTTAGTACCAGGTAATTTCTAAGAACCTACATAAAATACATGGAAATTGACACAGATAATTTTTTCCAAAATTTACTGTCGACTGTGATTACGTTGTTACTTTATTTGTATTTTAATATTTTTCACTATAGAATTCGAATACTGAAATCACTAAGCAATCGACCACCATTAAGTCACTAAAAAAACAAGTCCAGGAAAAAGAAGAACGGATTCGGGAACTACAAGCCAAGTATGGTCACTCTTTTATCCATTGTGTCTGGTGCCACCCAGTGGCAACTGTAAAATTGCTACAGCATTATCTGTTCTCAGATATTTAAGAGAAGGTTGTATTCTTTTTGTTACAGTCTTGCATACTGTTACAGTGGGGTTTTGAAACTGGAGCAGTATATGCTAAAATTGTGATTTTTAAAAAAAGATGAGTGATTAGCAGCTACAGTATCTGTATGGCAATAAGAATAGCTTAAGTCAGAACTCAGACTCTAGAGTAGGCTATTTTATCCTTGATGTAAGTCAAAATGAATTCCTCAGCACTGTTAAACACAGTCTTTCAAATTCAGTAATTCTTTGCCTAGGGGCTTAGAGACATGTCAAGGTTCAGATGCTTAAATAAGATTAAATAGCTAGTCTTCTATTCATAAAAAAGTTCAAAAGGACAGTTGTATTTGTTTCTATTTGAATTGATTAAGGTTTGTTATTCATTTTGAAATTCAAAAATTGTCAAGTATGCAACTGAGATTTTTATTCTACCTATTGTAACTTATATAATACTGTTCTTCAATTATATTACTATATAAAGTATAAAAACGCTATTAGTGTATCTAACTTCTTGCCTGCCCAAGAGTTTAACTCCTCTCTCCATTCTGATATTTTTAATTGAGGAAAGAATGCAGTTTACTTACCTGAAATTAGTTCATTTGAAAAATAGAGAGCTATTAAAATGGTTAAATTGTGTTCATTGTTTATTTTCTGTTTCAAAGTGAAACTGAATTTTTCCACCAAAAGATTTTACATTTTAAATAGTTATTAGATAGCATGCTTTCTTCATAAAATAGATACTGTTGTGTCATAAGCTTTAATATATAATAACAAAAAATCCCAATAAGAGTACAAAGGTGAAATAGATCAAAGAAATTTTTAGATGCACTGTATTCCTGGGGTTTTTTAATATGGTAATGGCATTGTACTAACAGTGTTGTATTCCTGAACATACCATTCATTTTGCTTTCACTAGGAAAAAAATCCAGATATTTAGATGTGTCCAGGTATTGATTATGTTTATATTTAAAATATTAATTAGTGTGATAATTGTGGAAACATTGTATAAGGCATAATTTTCTTACTGAACACAGATCACTTTTTAGTACATGAGAGTTTTGGGGTTTTTTTGAGAAGTTTCTGACAAATGATATTATTTCTAGGTTTTGCATTTTATCTCATATGAGACGGAAGGATAGAGTTTTTTCAACTATTTCTGTGTATTACTCAGTTGGATGAAAGGAGACTTCCCCATTTCACTTCCTTTTGAAAATAATTTTGCACAAAATTGTGTTTGAATGATTGTTTGAGACATCAAAGGAATTTAATTAATTAAATTTTGTGGGCTCCGCAGGTTTCTTTTGCTTTTTTTTTTTTTATAATAGTTTAAGAATTATTGTTATTTCTGTTCAGACAAGCAAAAAGCAAATGACAAATATATTGCATATTTAGAAATAGGTCTGTTTAATAAGGTACTGAAACTGGGTTTAGTACTTGTGAGTAGGGTATATTGCAAGAACTGCATCAACTTTTATTTTTAGAAGTATTCTATAGCTACAGGAATGATAGATTGTCTACTGCCTTTATGCCTTGCAGTTGCATATTAACCAAATTTTGTAACAGTGACTTGCAGTCCTACTTCTTCCTCTGTAGAATTTCTCAGTTGGAGAGGGACCTTACTATGAAAAGACATTTGATAGAAGACTTAAGGTCTCACCTAAAAGCAAATCAAGAAAACGAGAAAACCTCAAATGAAACATTGGAAAGTCTTGAGAGAAAGGTACTTCTTTCTTGATATTCCTAGTTTTAGGAAAAACAGAAGCTGGTACAGAAGTTATTTCAACACAATATACATATTAAATCAATATATTGCTTAAAGCAAACAACATATAGTTAATTGAAGGGTGTAATTCCCTCCACTATAATTTGTATGAAATCAGTATATGGTGATAGCTTGAATGGATTCAGCATAATTTAATTTGTCTTCGTTATAGGTGTAATTAAATATTAAATTATTCAGAACACAGAGTTGCAAGGATATGCTATAAGTAGTGGGATTTAGTTTTATGTACTGTAAGTTGATAAAATATAGTAGACCTGAAACAAGGGCGATTTAACATGACATATGCTAATGAAGTCCATGCATCTCTCCTGGCTATAGTAGTTAAATGCTTTAATATGTTAATCTATTTTCTACTGCAGTGTTATGAATGATTCACAGTTCTTAGCTTAATGTAATTCTAACTGTGTACGTAGTGCTTGACTTCTACAGCAAATTATTTTCTCCTGCAAAATTTTAGGATGATTTCACTGAAGTTAAGAGATCTTGTATATGGTTTTGCATATTTCTATGTTATTCAACTGATGTGTTGCACTTTGACCTTTAATACCAGAGAAAGATCATGATGCTTGATTGTCTGTGAGGTTATGCAGCTTATCACCCCAAAACAGAAATAAACAGTAGCCCAATTTGCTTTTGTTTGCCTAGAATGCAAGTACTTGCTCAATATCACAAGCACTATTTCTGCTTGCAATCATACAGCACTTGCAGCTCCAAAGAGAGCTACTGTATAACCCTCCATGGTAAAGATAGGGTATTATTAAGAAATCCACAGCCAAAAAGTGAGAACATAAGTAAGCAAGGGAGCTAAGGTATGATATAAGAAAAATACTTGGTTTTAGATAAAATATTTAGTGTGGAATGATATGGTTTAGTGCTGTACTTCAAGTATTTTAAACACTGCATTTCCATAGAATCATATTTTGATTATTCCATGTGGAAAATCAGCTTGATAAATTTTACATTATCTTCAGCAAAAGATCAAAGAAATTCCCTGTTTCTAGATATTGTCAGGGAAATGTTGTGATTAGTACTATAGGAAAGCTGAACAATTTTAGGAGCATTGTTTTTTTCATTTTACCTTCAATCAGTGCTTGCATTGGATAATCATTATCTAAGAAGCTGTACAGACTATTAATATACAGACAGTTATTTTCTCAGCTGAGTTTGAATTTTTGTTTTTATCTATGACAAAAGAAATTAGTGGAAGTTGTGGTTTGCTCCCTTTTGCAATTACTGTAACTCTAAAATAGATATAAACAAGCAGCTCTTCAAATGAAGAGCTTTTCTTATTTAGTACAAGTCAAAACTTCATGTAACAAGATTATATGCAAACTGATCTCTACTGGATGAGCAGTAGAGATTTATTAAAGTCTGCAATTTCAGAATAAGAGAATTAAATAACGTTATATAGTTATATATATTTATTTAATATAGGAATGCTTAGTTTTGATTTTATTCTAATTTTTAATTTTTCTATTTTGATAGTCAATGCTTTGGTCTTCCATTATTTCAGGTGAAGGCACTGGCTGAAGACAAAAAAACGTCAATTGAATCACTGAAACAAAGATTTAATGCAGCTATGAAAGAGAAGTCTCAGTATGAGCAGATGTATCACAAGGCTAAAAATGAGTTGGAGAAAAAGGTATAATTAGAGTTTTGATGGCTCCACTGTGGAACTTTTTCATGTCTTACTTTTAAATGAAAAGTTGCAAGGTCATCAGCTTAAACTTTAAATATATAAAGGGAGAAAATATCAGAATAATAGTAATCTTGTTTCTCTGATGCAATTCAGTCACACCTCTGAAATTTAGATACTGAAACATGGGCATAATGATTGGAAATGAAATTACTTTTTGCCATGAAATTATGTTTTATATAATTATAAGTTGTAAGTGAAATGTTCTATGTTTTCAACCATGTTGTGGGAGGTTGGTTTGTTCATTCGTTTGTAATCTACCATACCTCCCTATCAGTTTTTATCATAGCACTGCTGTGTCTTTGTGGATGCCTTTCAGGATCTTCAGCTCACCAAACTAGAGAGCAAAATGATTGAGACTGAGTGTGCTATGACTGACCTTGAAACTGCTGCATCTCAACAGCTACATGGCTTGGCTAAACAGAGTGCACAGGCTTTGGAAACTCTACAGAAGGAGCTACTGCTCACCAGCAACAAAGTAGAAGAGTTCAAGACATTTGTGAAGGTTTGAATGTTTTCTTTTGAGTATTCACCTGAATAAAGGTATTTTTGATTGAATGCAAAATGTAAAAGAGTAAGAAAGGCTTTGATGCATTCCCTGTTCCAGAACAATGTTTGTAGTTCCTGTAGTGTTCTAGTGTCACGTCTGAATGAGGAAAAAGAATCAGTGCGTCTCTCCCAGACTTTCAAAGACTTCCATAACTTTGATTGGTCATCTTTTCATATATGGCTGCTATATACTTGTTCCCAAGAAAAAGTGCTTGGTTGTGTATCAGGTTATTTTACAGCAAAAAAATTCCCAACACATTTAACATAATAGTTGATATGTATTGAGTACTGTGAATTACCTAATTTTCCATATGCATGTGCCTCTTGTTTCAGAAAAAGTAAATAAGGAAGCCTCTATACTGCAAAATTGAAAGCAGTTTTAAAAACAGTATGTAGAGTATTGTTTTTTTAATTTTGGCTAAATAATTAACAAACTGCATCATGCAACAATGTTGTCTCTATGGTCTTACACAGATGCCTTGATTATACTAAATCAGTCTGAAGCTTTACAGAACAGACTAATCTATATTTTATAATTTAATATTTGAAATATAATATTATTTATTTATCTGAAATACTCACTAATAAATACAAAGATTCTTCAGTATGTATCTAGCTTGAATATATAGCATCTGAGCGAATGGCATGAGGATGTGTCAGGGAGGTATAGGCTGGGTATCCCGCAAAAGTTCTTCACCCAGAGGCAGGCTGGGCACTGGAACAGCTCCCCAGGGAAGTGGTCACAGCGCCAGTCTGATAGTGTTCAAGAAGCATTTGAACAGTGCTCTCAGGCACATGGTGTGACTCTTGGAGATGGTGCTGAACAGGGCCAGCAGTTGGACTTTGATGATCCACAGCAACTCAGAATATTTTGTGATTTTTTAAATTTAGCATATAACTAATAGATACCAACTTTCAAAGAAGGCTACTGCTTATTAGCCCATGAAACAGGGCCACTTCTGTACTGTTCTTGGATTTCTGTAGAAGTGAGCTGCTTTCAGGTATGTTTGAGCAAGTCTAAAGCATTCAAAGTAAAGATTAGCCATATTTTGATGCTCTGGACAGAGAAGGCATAAATAATTATCCCTTCAAGAGCAATATTCAACTCTGGATTGAAATTTAGTAACTTAAATACTTGTGCACTACATCTTCTTTCTGTCTTCATCAGGAAAAGTCACTCTGCATAGCAGTTTTCAGACTTTTAGCATTTGCCTGAAATCATCCCATGTTCAGTTGCAAAGTTCATATAAATTTCCTTATGAAAAAACATTGAACAATGTTGAATATGCTTTATAATAATAAATTCAAATAATTCATAAGCTAAATTATCTAAGGTGGAAATAGTGATTGGTTTTCATGAAAAAAACCTGATTGTTATTTAAAAAATTAGTTATTTTCTTTTTAAAATCTGTGATTAAAATAAAGGCTATCTTCTGTTTGCCTTTTTATGTAACTGTTGGGAAAGTGGTATAAAACTGTTCACTATGCCCCTTCATTGAGAAATATCCTGCCCATACTTGAACAAACTAAATTTTCATGAAGAAAACATGCTTTCTTCTAATACTGTGTGCTTCCTCTAAGAGGAGGAAACAGGTGTTCTTTCTACAGCTGCATGCTTATTTTTGGCTAAATACAGGAAAGCCTGAATTAATCTAATATATTATCTATTATTTTTAATGAAGTACTCCTATGTCATTGATAACAGAGAGAAGCAATTAAGTCTCCATTCAGACTCTATTCAGGCTATGAATTTTGGAATGTCTTCATTGAATAAATCAGAAGTAGTAGTTCTAGAAATGAGGAGATAAATGAATCATACTATCAATATTTTACGTACTTCCATAATGGAAAGCTTTTCAAAAACTGCAAAAAAAGAAAGTAAAAGATCTTCTGTTCTCAAAGGTAGCTGTAGTGAGCAAAATCACCTTTTAGCGGCTACTATGATAACTTCATTCATTGTTGAATAAGATGACAGCTTCAGTGTTGATTACCATGAATATTCGTTAGCACTTGCACCGTTGTACTATATGTGAAAAAAATGTTAATATGAAATTTTTCATCATGTGATAATAATAATAATTATAATAATAATGATAATGATAATGATAATGATTCTTTAGCTAATATAACTACTTTCTTGCCTGGATAAAAAAATGCATGCATATTTCAAGTAACATTTTCGCTGAATACTGTTACTCTGCAGAAAGATTTTCCAAAAACAAAGATAGTGTCTATTAGTCAAATATTGATGAACAGGGAGTTCCTAAGTAAACTGCCTCGTTTACTTAGATGATAATATCAGATTTTATTAACAGGATACCACTGTAAAAAGTCAAATCCTTGTCAATTCAGTGGAATTGTGTAGTATATCAAGTAAATCCTGTTAAAATACCTCTTGTGTATCTGATATTATTACCTGCATAGGAGGACCGAGGTATTGTGATAATACTTACTGTAATAAGTAGCAGTACTCCTTCCTCTTGAAGAGTATGGCTCTTCTTTTGAAGTCTGGTCTGCCATGTTTCTTCTCCTCCAGGCAGCTGTCAGTTTTTGTCCCCTGACCTTGATTCTCACTCCAGTTCCAGTAACTCAAGTAAGTTTTTCTATACAGAGATCAAGTTTAACCTATATATCACTCAGGTCAACAAAATTATATGACGCTCTAATCTTCATCTTCCATTCTGATAATTTCATAAGCTTGTTTTGCTGATCACCTCTTACTTGGTTTTCAGAGTGCAAGTGTAATTTTCTACTCATTCATAAATTGAGTGCAGTTACTTTTTCTACCCATTCCACGCCTCTTGTGGCATTATATAGTTCTTTTTTAACATACAACAATTAAATTATTTCAGAGTTGCTAAATAATAGTTACAGCTATTAACAGGAGAACTGGGGAACTTCACAGAAGAGCGTGTGACTGTTTATAGCAGGCAGTGTTATTTGTCTTTAGAATTATTGATAACACAGAACCACAGGATCTTGAATCCATTTGTGTCAAGATAATAGGTTACAAAAACCTAGGAAAGAGGTTTGTGGTAGAAGTCCAATATATGCCACTGGTTCACGTTAGAGAATATGATGAGTTACTAGTTGAGCACATATTTGTAATGAAATGTAATAAAATGTTGCATTGCTGTGGCCACTCCAGTTTGGGACACATATGGAATGAACTAAAATAGCTAGATTGTAGAATCTAGAAATAGTTCCCAAAAATGTGGAAAAGAATACTTGCAAACAAAATTTGCTGTATCCAATATGTTATAAGTAATTATTGGACTTGTTTCTGTTGGTGTGTGGGATAGGGATCTGGTGTTATGTCCTGAATGACTTTCAGTGGGAACAGACAGGGCACCTAAGATAGGTTATTTCAGAGCAGTTCATTTCTCCAAAGCTGTTATGAGGAAGATATAGGCTAGTAGGAAATATGAACAGAGATTGTGTACTGTAACCATTTGTTAAGTAACTAAAAAAACACCATTGCATAATTAGATGGTAGCTCCATATAAATATCTATTTCATTTTGGTAGGAAAGAGAACAAAATATTTAGAAATAAAAGGCAATATAAATGAACTGGAAAATGGATTATAGAAAATAACCTGAAAACATAAGCAACTATGTAGTATAAAAGTTGGAGAAGAGACTAAAGAAATCAAGAGAAAATCTGTGGGTAGCAAGGCCAAGAAAAGTAGTAAATGGGCAGGATTTAAAAATGTACGACTAATAAGGTAGCTATTACAGGGCAGATACAATCTATTATTAGATAAAACAACTCTGTAACTGTGTAAATATAGAGGTCAATGAATATTTCTCTTTTGTGTCTGGAATGAAGTAAGCTGATGTCTTATGAAGATGCTGCAACATCCCTAATCTAGTAGTAGCTGAGAAAAGATTTCTGACATTTTCTAGAAAGAAGTAGTATTTTTGAATTGATAATTTTTTATAGCTTACAACTTTATAGAACTGGTTAAGAAATTTTTCACTTGCTGGCCCTCATTTTCAATAAGTATTCAAAGTTAGTGTATATAGACTGCCTGGAGTCTAAAAGAATGATAATATTGAGTCAATATTCAGAAAAGGCAGTATTTTAGGTTCATTAATGTGACCTGATTTCTGGATAAAATACTGATATGAAATTCAAATATTAAAGTATTAAAGCATAGGAATGTAGTTATGCTTCTTAGAATGTCTTTATGGAAAGCAAACTGTACTGAATAAATCTGGGTTTTTTTCTGAAAGGTAGTACAAGTCAGTTGATAAAGTTTACTATTTGTTTTAATATACCTTTTTAAGATGATTGACCTACTACTGAGATGTTCAGATAAAGAAAACAGGCTATGGAGTATCAATAGTGTGTTAAATGGATTAAAAATAGCTCATGCAGTTGATCTGAAAAATAAATCATAAAATATAGGTGGTTTTTAGATTTCCATAATGATCAGAACTAAACTTGATTATTAAACATTTTTGCAACATTCATATCCTGATAAAACTTTTCCATGGCATTTGTGAAGAAATAATATTTACTAAAAAATAATAATGAAGTGGGTATATGAACTAGGCCAAATAAAACATTTTTATTACAGAAAAATGCAAACTACCTGGAAGAGGGATCAAGTGGTTCTGAGAGTACTTCAGATGCATTTTCTAGAGCTCATGTCTTTATCCCATCCTGCTTCCATCAGCACTATAAATTCTCTTTGAATCATGCATTCAATTTCTGTGGTGTACCATTGCTCAGGATTTTCTATAACATATACTCTCAAATCCTCAGGTGCATCCTGCCAGTTATGTGCAGCACAGAAACCAGAAAAAAGTATTCTTTGTTGTATGTTTGTAGGACTTGTGAGAACTGATGCAGGAAACAGCCATTGGATGAAGTTAAAATATTGCTATTAGAGTGCTTGACTGGATTTCTATCGAGAATATGGTACAGCATATTAGTTTTTTATGAAACTGTCCAAAATCATGCATGAATTCTGTTTTCTGGCATGTACTTTTTTCATGATGCTCACCTAGACGTTGACTGTATGTTACTGTTAGAGACCCTTGTAAGCCAAGACTCAGTAGTGTCATCTGTCCCATTCAAGCTGCACATCAACAAAATATGTTTTAGTCTGTGGTGATGACACCTGCCTGAACATGAGAATACCAGAACTCTTCTGACCTTGAGAAGGATTGTTTTGATAAGGTATCTACATTCAAATATTGCTGTAATAAATAGGTGATGGCAGCTGAATGCTTCGAAATCAGCTGAGTGCACTTCTCACTTCCATAATGCCTCTGTCATTTGGGGCCTGTGTGCCTTCCACAGAGGATACCCACTGCAGCACAGTGCACATCTGGTGTGTTCTGGTATTGTTCTTGATAGGTTTCCAGTACAACCATCTGATAAAATTGACTGCCAAAATCAAGACCCATGGCAGTTCACTTGGCAAGCTTAATGGATCTAAGTTGGGATCTAACACTCACCCTCTTAAGACAGCTGCGCTCATTTCGGCTTCTCAGAGCAGAACTTAAGCTAGGTGCATTTCCCCCTTGCTCTCGTGTTTGACATGTGTCTTGGTACATCAGCCACGTGTCAGAGGACTTATTTCACCTCTGCTTGGCCAGGTGGTGCTCTGCCAGTTATTTGCCATTCAGTCAGTTTGCCTTATATCCTAATATATGTCAGTCAGTATTACCTTTCTGCAGTTTATCTTGAGTACTGACATAAGTTTTGCCATGGCATATTTCCTCACTGCTATCTTGGGCTGCAGTTCAAAATATAGGTTTAGGTAAGTTAACATTTCCACTGAAAAGTTACACCCTCGAGTGAACCTCTCTCCTCATTTCTGCCCTTATGAAACTTCCTCCCTACTCCATTTATGAACTGTCGTCATAGACATTATCTGGGTCAATTGTGAGCTAGTTCATGAAAATTCAATTAACCTTTTGAAAACTCACAACACCAGCTTTTGTGTACCACAGAGGGTCAGAACAGGGACAGTTTTACATGGTTGCAGGCTGGAGATGCTGGTACTGCCCTTTAGTGGCAGCGCTAATTGAAAATGTTGCAAGAAACATTTTTCTGTTGCAAATAATAGGTAATTAATGACTAGCCACATTTAAAAATCCTTTTATTTGGCAAATTCCTGTTATTTACTATCATTGTCTTTTTCTCTTGAACTGTTCTGTGTTGGTTCAAGATAGAGCATTACTAGGAAATGTGTTCTTCTCAGGATGGCTGTATACAGATCATGTCTTATTTGCTCTTTATCTAGAAACAAAGCTTTAGAAAAATTGGACATAATTGGTTGGGTTGGAAGCCACAAGTACTTGGGAAGTAGTCTGTTGTTTTTTATCATTAGTTTCTATCGTTTTTTTTACAACATGAGAACACAAGTCCATTGCTACTGTCTATGCTTTCAGTCACAACATCAGTTCTTCAGATAGAAGGAAATCTTTGCAGGGGACTCTCGGAATTCTCCAGTTACAGTGAGATTGCAAGAGATGTTCTTCATAGAACTTTTCTATTCTCAAACCTTGTGGGTTCGATTTTCCTGGCAATATTACTGCTCCAATGTCTTCCAGGCCCGGGGTCTGCAGAACATATTTTTTCAGATGTGTATCCAGATCAGATGCAGAATGATCATTTGTTCCTTTATCTGAAAAAAGAAGCACATAATGGGTAATTGTAAAATTCAGTAATTGGCAAAAACAGACTAACTTTTTATGGAAATAGAATCATGGTATGCTGTACAGATGAAAACTGGTTTATTTTGAAAATTTTATGCAATTGTATTTGAACTGTGCCAATTTGGAAGTGTTGTTTGACCAAAGAAAGATTTCTTCAGTGAGTCACTGGGACATTTTGCAAACAACAGCAGATATTATCACATAAATCAGCACTGTCAGTTTTGATTTTGAAGTGGACACCTTTAATATGACTTCAAGTTGCTAGAAAATTTTCCCCACAAGGAACACTTGAGAGCCAAAAGATAAGTATATTTCATTTATTACTCTCCAAACTGTCAACACTTTACCTAGAAAAGTATACCCAGAGTGATTATTTTGTATTGTGTGGAGTACATGATAAGTCTTCCAATCTTTGTTCAGTCAGAATCAGCATAATATTTGATTCCAGGAATATATTCCTCTGTGATGAGAATCAGTAGTTTTACTTGCAGAATACACACCTTAAAAGATGGTGTCCTATATGCAAAGCAAAATTTGTGTCACTGAGAAAATCTCACCATTAAAAAAAATTGGGCATTTATTGCTTCTTCATTGTCTAGGCTACTTCAGGAAAAAAGGAGAAACACAGCTTTTATTATGAAATACCAACCTTTCTTGGTTCTGAGAAGAAATTGGTGATAAATTAAGCTAATCTCCATCAGGATTACTCTGCATCTGGGATTTAGGCAAATTGAATCAGGGGCCTGAGTAGTGACAGTGAATATCTATTAGACTGTAAACAGAATAATAGTCCTTGTGAATTTTAATGAATGAAGTGAATGGCTGAATTCTTACAGTTTTTAGAAGGCATATGGTTAGTGATACATACAGTGTGCCAGGAACAGCGTATAATGTAGATGTCTTAGTGGACAAAATCTTGATAAATAAAAAGGAAGAATAAAGAGAAAGATTTTGAAAAGCTTTTCCTTACTCTACTTTTTCTTTGCTTTTTAGACTTAGAAGGATAACAGTTCACTTTGGTTTTTGACTATGATAGGTAAAGACCATAATAGGTGTAGCTTAAAATATAATGAATGTTTTTATATCCAACCTTTTATCTAACTCTGTATTAAGGATTTAGTGATGTTGATTTAGATGATTCAACTATGTAACCAAGTTGTAAGGTATGTTGGGTTTTTGTAGCTGCACATGTATGTCCCATATAAAGTTTAGATGCATGTCTGACATACCCAGGTGATTGTGTTGATAATAGTGTGATTTTCATTTTTCTGACAGTGCATGAGAACCATTTTCACAGACTATATGTAATGATAGATAGTTAGTGAACAGATCCAACAGACTTGAACTGAACACAAGACTGTTTTCACCAACTTGCAAAAAAATTCTGGTTTCGCCTCAGTTAAAAAAAAAAAACCAAAACCACCTAAGTTTAACAGAGAATCAGATTGAAATAGGATCAGCTGGATCAGCTGGGTGCTACTTGGAGACTCTACTGCACTTCCTGGAAGAGTAGATTCACCTAGGATTTCTTTAAATGGACTGGAGAGGCTTCTGTTTAAAGCTCTTACTCTCCTCTCTGCTTGACATAGATACTTAGTTTAAACATATTGGCCAATTTGGGGTCTGAAAGACAGAAACTATGTTGACTGGAAAAAGGAATGACTGGAAGACTTCAGGGGTGGACAATACATACTATAGACTCTGGGCTTGAAGTAATTAGAAGCCTTTTGGCAAAAAAACCCCAGGAAACCTAGCAAAACTTGGAAAGGAGGAAAAAGTTCTCCAGTAATGACTTATTTAAGAGTTTATGTAGAGATAATTGTTTAATGTTATGTCAATCAAATTACTAAGAAAGTGAGCTGAAGCAGGGAGAACATAAAGTAATCATTTACTGTGTCTTGCAAAGTCCCCATAGTTAGGAAGTTGGGAGTTAAGGGGATTCCCCAAGGCACATGCCAAAAGAGCTACAGAGAAGTTGGAAGAGCTCTAGGAAGACAGAATCATTAAAAACCCAACAAATTACAGTATTTTAAGAAAACACAGTTGATAAATATTCTGAGATTTTTTAAGAATCTGAGTAATGCCAGAGCTGACCTCTTAAGCTGGGTTTCAGACACATATGTTTCAAGCAGTGCAGTGGTTTTAGACAGAGCATCTGATTTATAGTTCTTAGGCTTTTTGTGTGTTTCTGCAGAAAGACAACATAAGCTTAGACACTGAGCTGAGTGTCAGCAAATCATGTTGTTCTTCACATCTTGGTCACTGACCTGCTACATGACCTTTGGAGTGTTGCTTCACCTCAGTATTTCTTGGTCTGCCCTGAATATCTTTGTTTGCTGCATCAAGTACAACTGTGCTGACTTTGTCTGCCCTAACTGTTCAAGATAATAAACTCCCTAAGATCCCAAGCATTTTTGCTACACATGTGTAAAGCTCTAATCTCTGTCAATGCCTTTTTTTTCCCTCTGTGTAAATAACTGTAATATATGAAGTTTTAAAGGAATGATGGTAGTTCTGTTAGCACCTGTGTAAATCAGAGGAAATTCTGTTGAAAGCAAAGAATTTACAGCAGGCAAAAAAATAATATAAATGAGGTAGGACTTAAATGCTGAAGTAAATAGGACTTTAAATTATTATTATTGCCCATTTCACATAAATAGAATTTTAGAAACCAATATATTTTGACAGAAATATTCTGCCTGTCATCCTATGCTGATTATACATATTTCAACTCATTCTCTGCTGTATGGAAAACTATTATTTTCCTCTGTTATAGGTCACAAAACATGGTAATTGTGCTGAAAATTTAGCAACAGTGCAATGAAAACAATGGGGTGTTTGCTGATACTTAAAAAGCAACATCAGTCTGAAGACCTTTGGGTCTACAGTTTAAGTTTTCAACAGTCCTAAAGCTTAATGTACAGGAGAGATCAGATAATTGTAAAGCTGTAAAATTATATATGACCATATGTCCCTATATCAGTAAGTACCTGCTGTATGTTCTACAAATGAGGTGTCCAGCTGATGCAATAAGTTCTACCTAAAGGTATTACAAAGAATGTAATGAAAGGAAGCAGATTTTTAAGACATGATTTCAGACATAAAGTGTGACAGCTAAGCAGTTATCAAGAGAGCATTAGAAAAGAAAGAAAGAAAAAGAGAAAAAGCTGACCAGTAATACAAAGCCCCTTAATTTTTATTCATGAAGGGAATTTTAAGACATGTACATATACTGTTAAGAATATATGGTATACTTCTCTACTGAAATATAAACCGCATCATAATTGGCCATAGTATGGCTGTTGCTCTATCTGTTTAAATATGGCTTTGAAGACAATCTAAAATTCAAAACTGTTCATGACTTAAGCCACTTGTCTATATATTTATAAATAAATTAAATCATTTTTAGAACACAGCACAATGTATTCCATTTCCTTTTCTTGTAAGTGTAAAAATATAGGTTGAAATATTTTCAATATTCTTCCCTGTGGTTTTCTACACCTGGAGAAGAAAATGCAGTCAAAGGAACATTCTCAATTTTGTACTCAGAAGTATATGGTTATGAAGAAACCATTTGTTTTCAATCATTTTGAATCCAGAAGGAATGATATTTTGCTAGAGTATGTAGGATGAGGTATTTTGGAGAAATGGGGAGCCAGCCAAGGTAGACTCTCACCCCTCTGTTCTCCTAATGGCAAGTAGGAATAACACAATTTAAGCCAGCATAGTTATACAAATTCAAAACTTGCCTGTGATAGGGATCAGATTATCAAATTTTATGCAACACAGTTACTAATTTCTGTCATTGTGCGTTATTATTCTTACTACTTTTTAACTGTGTTTTTTGGGGTCTGCAGTACTGAGTGCCAGGAAGCTTGAGTTTCGTATGCAAATACTGAAATCATCAGGCCGTTTTTATGCTGTATGATTCAAGGGATTTTCAGAAAAGCTGCAATGGGTTTAGCTTTAGTAGTTGAAAAAGAAATACTGTGCAAATCTGTCTACACTTCTGCAGATGTTGGGTTTGGGATGTTATGGAACTCACCTTTTCTAGTTCACAATCTGTCATCCATAGCTCAGAGCCATGGAGAAGGCAGGGTTGGGCTAGGATGCTGGACTGCAAACTAGAGATAGCTTTTGCCACTAGGATAGAAGAGACTGGTAATATTTTAAATTACTGCAATGAATTTTTCAGATCTTGTCTGTTAGATTCTTAGTTATGCTCATGTGTGTTCAGGTTTGCCTGTGTTAATTGACATGGAAAATCAGGTTGTAGATGCAACTGTGGTATCACATAATTTTTTACATTCAGACTGCAATTTCTCTATGTATAATGGAATTCTTACAGGTCGTCAGGTGAGGCAGTTCTTCCAGGCAATGTGTGCTTTTATCTTCAACTTATCTCTGTGAAGTTGTGAGCACTATTCTCAGTGCCAATCAACATAAGACTGTTTAATTTAAATCGTATATATTGGTCTGATAGCTAGGTTTACAGGAGGTATTTCTTCCTTTCAGCTCTTTATTGAATTAGCCTTTGAAACTTTGCATCTCTGTTAGCTTTTAGGTGTCACACGAATATTCTCTTGAACATATCTTTTTGATTTTGGGGTGTTTAACACATTCAAAAGCTTGTTTGTTTACTTTATTCTTAATGGAAAAGATAAAATCATATCTTAATTCTTCCAAATACACGCAACTAGAGAACTGAGACATATAGTTTGAACATGTATGTTAATAAATTTTAGAACTGCAGCAGAAACTGCAGCTGAAGACAGGTAAATAAAACCAACTCATCACTTTATAAATGTGGCCTGTGTGACATTGGAAAAATAATGTTATTACAACTTTAATATTTGGCAGTAGAAGCTTGAATACTGAACTTGGTGAAGGAAGATCAGATACAGATTGATTTGTATGTCCTCTACATCTTTACACTCTACTTACAGAGCATCTGCTGGAGACTCTAAAATGGCACATGATCTCTGGGGATCATAAGAATTAAATCAACCTCCTGAGGCTGACTCATTCACATGGGTCAGAATGCTACATGTTATAGCCCTAAGCCAAACAAGTCTATTGTAGTGGTCTGTCTTTGTGTCTTGTCTTGTCTCTTTTCTGATAAAAAAAGGTTATGCCTAGAAGGTGTGGTTTTTTCAAGTGAAGTAGCTGAGGTAATTTAAATAACATATATAAATATATATAAATAACATATTTTAAAAATGAAATTACTGTAGAAGAGTTTTCAGTGATGCTGTGAGATCAGTTTAAATATTATTACTGAAAATATTTTGAAAGTTGTTTTTAGAGAGGCTATAAGGAACAAATACTTTCATTGAATGCTTATTTCAGCTGCTGAAATGGTGTATGACATTATCTCTTTGCGTCACTTTGTCCATTCATTCTGTTTTGTTTTGTTGATTATGAGGTATTTGGGGTTGTAATACTTCCTCAGCCTTTTTACAGCATTAAGATCTGCCCTAACCTTAGGCCAGCAATAAATATTCTACCACAAAAGTAGAGTTCTTTAAGCTCAGTGTTCAGTTCTGTGAAATTCAGTTCTTCTTATTCACAGAGAACTACAATATCTTGTTAACACTTCTGTTTCTTTAGAAAACTAACCTCGTTTCAGAGAAGATTTTCCACTTCATTTTTGGATTAATGCTCTGAGCCACGTCCATATACATTTCTAATCTACAAAACAAGTTTCTGAGAACACATTACTTTTACCTAAAGACACTTCCATATTGAACTACACACACAATATATATAGAATTGTTCTGTATATTGTATTCTATACATTTGTGGTGGGTTGACCTGGTCAGCAGCTAAACACCACATAGCTGTTTGTTCAGTCCCCACTTACCCCTTCCCCCAGTAAAACTGGGGAAAGAATAGGAAGAGCAAAAGTGAGAAAACTTGTGTGTTGGTAAGGACAGTTTAATAAGGGAAAGAAAGGGGAATAAATCCCCAAGGAATGTAGATCAATGTCCTGCCGTCTCTGAGCAGTGCCACCTGACAGACAAATTACCGTCCCCCTCAAATTTTATTGTTGAGCAAAGTGCTGTATTTATGAAGTGTCCCTTTGGTCACTTGGGGCCATCTGTCCCAGCTGTGTTCCCTCTCTACGTTTTGTGCACCCTAAGCCCACTTGCTGAGATGAAGACACAGGAAACCAATGACCCTGACACTGTGCCAGTGCTGCTCAACAATGGCTGGTATATTATCAGCATTGCTTAGGTTACAAATCCCAAACACTGCACCTTAGAAGCTGTTACAAGACAATTAACTCTGTCTCCATTTGTGTAGTAAGATAAGCCATCAGGGTAGAATACTGGCCTGGTTAAACAGAGACCTTAGGCTTGAATTTGTGACAAAAAAAAGAGAGTGTCGCAGCTCTGGATAGATGAAAAGGTAACTTGAGGGGACTACAAAGATGTTGTGAAGTATGTGGGAGAAAATTATAAGGGCCAAAACAAAACTGAACCTTAATTTGGCCACTGTGGTTAAAGACTACGTGATCCTGAAGGTCTCTTCCAACCTTGATGATTCTGTGATCTCAGCCAGATGCAGCACACTGTTATTACTATTGCACAAAACAGAGTAAAACTTAAAATTATCCATGACTTGTGAGCCATGGCCTTTGCCGTGAGATCTACACCAGTGCAAGGCTGAAATCTGGATACACATAGGTACGATGCTAGCTCTCCTCAGACTTTGGTTTTGTCTTGGGACCATTAAGTTTTATTATGCTACACACAACAATAGAGTGTGTAAATTAAGATGGTGATTACAGGAAAAAATTTTGACATTTCCTTGGTCATATGATATTACTTAGGGCCATTGATCAAATTGTGTCAATTCCAGAATCAACAAGTGTCAGTGTTTTGGGATGCAAAACACTTGTTAATAGTGTGCTGTCAGGGTCTTTGTATCACCATGGCTTCTTTAGGTGTTTGATTAAATATGACCTTTTAATTGAAAAAAGACCTTTGTCTTTATACATCTCAAAACTGGCAAAAGACCTAGTGCTAGGAAGTGATTACATG
This sequence comes from Dasyornis broadbenti, assembly GCA_013397935.1. NCBI lineage: Eukaryota > Metazoa > Chordata > Aves > Passeriformes > Dasyornithidae > Dasyornis > Dasyornis broadbenti. The sequence continues at coordinate 627,153 of VZRN01004184.1, forward strand.
CTGAGGCCAGATTTGAAAACAATATATTCTTAAGAATTAATATTTTAGGAAGTGAAAATAAAGGAAAAAGGCATATGAGGGAGGTATTTCAGAATTATACGTAACCCAGTGTCTGTAATGTATACTGTATAAATTATATGGAGTTGACAGATACTTCAGCAATTGCTACTGGTTAAAAATTACTGGGAACTTTAAGCTCATTTTGTTAGAATTTTAAGCTTTTTTTTTTTTTTTTTTGAGTCAGGTTAGTAGCAATTGCACTGGTGTGACAAGAAGTGTTGTATGTAGATTTGTTTCAGGAATTAATCACGAATTCCTATTCTAGTTGGCAGGTAGCAACTAAGTGTGTCTCACAGGAATAACTGATGGTAACATCTAAGTTAGGAAAATGGCTTTACTAATAAAATATCCTCTAGATTTGACAGCAAAAAAAAAGTAAAACAAAGAGAAAATCTCAAATCCTAGTATTACTAGTACTAATAAAGTTATACATCAGTATAGTACAGAAGTAATATACTGCATTGATTTCATTGTGGGCAGTTTCCATCACCTATGCATGCTTATAAGTTTAAAAATAAGTAATTTTGAAATAGATGGAGGGAAATGTTTTAGTTCAAAATCCTACACCTAGCTCCAGAATGCATTGGATCAATTTCTTAATCAAAGAACAATGTTATACTGGCTTCAGTACACTCATCAGCAAAATCTGTGTTCCTTAACTCCTGAATTTTTATACTTTTCCATTTGGAAATGGGTCTTTCAGTTTCTAAAACCTGTGTGGCTTGCAACTGAATATTTCTGTTATTGGAGCATGAACTGACATATAAATTAAATCATTAATAAGTAAGCAATGTAGGACATGAATACATTAGTATACAATGTATAAGAATATTTCAGAAGAAAAAGCAATGTAAAAATCACAGGAAGGCTATCATTTTTTAAGGTGTTTATTCAGTGATAAAATGTAAATCAAAACATTATATCAACTTAATAATATGAAGGAGAGATGTTCAAAAATACCTAGTCTGTCAAAGTCCAATTTAAAGTCCATAAAGTAGCCTTATTTTTCACATATGGCTTGTGTTTCACATATGCTTTAGTGTATTTGAACTGCTCAAGGGACAGAGGGATTGAAGTGCAAGTCCTCCATATGTATGATCTGCTGTGATTCTATACAAAGAGTATGCTTGCATATTAAAATCTATTAGTTGTAATTTTCTCTTTCTTTGATTTTTGTTTAAACTTGCTTTTTTGGGTTTGTTTTTTTTTTAACTTTCTTGGGGTTTTTTTGGTTTTTTTGTGTTTTTTTGTTTTTTGTTTTTTTTTTTTGTTTGTTTTTGTTGTTGTTGTTGTTGTTGTTGTTGTTCTTGGAATTTTTTTTGTTTTAATCCTTTTGTTTTAAATTGCTCCTATAGATTCTTGAGTGTCTTTCTGGTACCTTTCTTGCTGGCACCTTCATTTCTGTAACCATGGACTAATAGACAATCACACTGGAGTTAAAATTTCTGGGTTCCACTGTTGTTGTCAGCTTGTTCATTCATCACGAACTTCTTTTTAGAGTTTGGCTACACCAATAACATTAATGTAATAATGTCAAATAACTTGTGCCTGGCAATGTTTCTCTGTTTTCTGAGGCATTCAAGTGAAAGTTTAGCATTGTTTATTATCATGCTTTTTGTCTGTCAGTGTTTGGTTTTTTGTCATTATTTGTAGCCTTTCCATGTGGCTTTGCAGTTAATTTTCATGATATTTTGCTGCTTTAATTTATATTTCCTCTTTGCATCAGTTTACAAATGTGCATCTCCTAGAGTGATCACTTATGTCTGAGGGAGATCTTTTAAAATATGGGAAGCTGATTGAATTTGATTGAAAAAGTAGGGTTCAACTTATTTTTCCATTGTCAAATATATGTCCTACATGTTGCAAGAGCAAATTTACTGTTAGACCATTTCAAATGATAAAACCACAAGTGATTTAATTGCATTTTTTTTCATAGTGTGTGCTTTTCTTTTTGGGGCTCCCTCTTCTCTTAGTCTATTTCCTTCTATGAGCTTAGTCCAAGTTGCCTTAGATGCCTGCCCATTTCATTTCGAGTTTCTTCATTCCTCTCATCTCTGCACTTGGAGACAGGTCTATGTACAAAATAGTTTGTTGGAAATTCTGTGGATGGAGGGACCCACTCTTGAATCAGAAAACTGGATGAATTTCACTGTACTTCCTCTCCCCAAATTTGTGGTGTAGGGTATTTTTATTTTTAATAATTAAATTTTATTAAATACAGAAAGATGTTAAGTTGGGAAGTGGTAGAAAAAAATTAAACAAATCTTGCAATTGGATGAGTCTGCTGTGCCTTCTTTGAAATATATTGGCAAATGCTCTCTAATGACTGTTTTAGATACACCAGAGGCTGTAGAGTACTTTACCTAAAATGCCAATAAACAGGCTTGATAATTCTGTGTCAGTTTCTATGAAATGAATGCATTTTGTAGAAAAAGAATTTTCAGGAGCTGATCAACTACTGTTGAGATGTAGCTTAATAAGATGGGCTCCACAAGGATGATCGAAAGAAAACCTTGTTCTCTCATTTTAAACTCAACCAAGGTGTTTATGTTGACAGTCACAGTTCTGCTTGAGACATAGAAGTTGAATATTCTACTAGGATCTTTGGAAAATGGATTACTACTCTTGTTTGTTAGTCAACATAGTTTTTAAATAAAATTGTCTTGCTCAGCTTTTGACAAAATTTTTTTGTCATAGTTACAAAATAACTTCAATTATAAAACTGATGACTTACACTTGATGTCTAGTTATTTCACTGAATATGAGAACTTAAGAAATAAGGAAAGTAGGGACTTGGTCACTAGGACAATTTTGATTTACCCTGTCTTGGTGGGAAACAAAATCTCAGGTTTTGAATAAAGAAGTATACTGGTGTTTCTTCATGCAGAGAATGTCAATAAGCTTTTGGAAAAAAAAAAAAAAAAAAAAAATCTGTGTTTGAGCACAGTAAAGCCTGACACTTATGTTTTTATTTCTTGTAGACTGGGCCAGGAAGGGATTTTGATAGATTCTGTAGAAAGTGCTTTCTTTTACTACTGATGGCATTATGAGAATAGTGATTTTGCTAAAGGCACAGTGAAATGGTACCTACATTTAAGAACATTTTTTGGTTTACTGTATTAATCCGTAATTTGTGTTCTAAGTAGCATGTTATTTAATATTCCAGCTCATGTCCTGTTGAACCAATAAAACAGAATGAAGATAATGCCCATCTAAAGGAGCTTAGTCTAAATGATACTGTTTTTTCATCTTACTTGCACTATAAAAATGACAGTAGAGGTTTTTTTGCTTATGTCTTCTAGACTCTAACCAGAAAGTTACACCAAAGCATACAGGAACTGAGAACAAAAACCAAACTGGCAAAAAGAATGGGACAAATGAAAACATGCAAAAAGGGTCTTTCCCAAGAGAGTCTTCAGTTGGCAGCGTCTATCCTTAATGTTTCAACAACTGATCTTTATGAAATACTACAAGAAGGAGATGATGAGGTAAGTTATTTTAAAGATTTCAGTGAAAAAGGCATAGATGAGAAGGTGCTGACTATATCCATCCTTGAGGAAATGGATTTGCAGGTAAAGACTGAAGTTTCATTGTGCAAGATGCAGCACAAAAATCACAGAAGGATTTTATCTAAATGAAAAGGTCACGTTAGAGATTCATAAAGGGGCAAGACTTCAGGCAGGCATAAGTGTAACACTGCTTTGGACATGTGTATGTAGAGATACTATTTAGAATTTTCCTTTTTTATGAGACTATTTGGCAGGATTGTACATTGTAAATAGACTTCTGCATTAAAGAAACAAAATTAGAATGTGTCTTGCTGTGCCAGATTGATTTTGTTGATGCTTCCGTTCTGAATTGTGATACTTATTAAAGGTATTTCTGGTACACAGATGGTTTCTGGGTGAATCCATTGCCTTTTTTGTTGATTCTATCATACATTTTACTATGAAATATTTGATAGTGTTTCAGCAAATCACTCTCTTAAATAGATGCCGTGATAGGATTTCTTATCCAGATTTATTTAGTCCTGATCAACTAATACATGAAAAAGCCTGTACAGTCTGTACTTGAGCACATAAGTGTCTAGGAGTTGGACATTATTGGCCTGTAACAGTGCTCTGGTGATGACTTAGATTTAGCCTTATTGGAGCTCCATATTAAAGAGGTCACAAGGACGGAGTTAACCATGTTGGTTAAACAACAGTGCATGGAATGTGTATGCACTAATATTGATTACACTCATGAATACAAATAAAATTGGCTGATCCCTGCCCTGTTTACTAACATTTATACAACCTGATAAAGTGATGCACTTTGACAGAGTTGTTCCATGCTTACCTCACTCTCAGAGGAATTTCTACATCCTATATTTTTTTGTTTCAGTCACTGTGATTATATGTGTAAAACACATAAACATACTTAACTATAAATATAAAACAAATTTATAACACAGATGATGAATGTACACTGCACATACACTACATATTGCATCTGTTAGTGCATAGACTAAGGCACCTTTATGTTGAACTCATAAAATTTAGACATTTATCACATGTACACCTGTATATTCATATGAAAAGAACATGCCATGCACATTTCTAGGGGCATGCACAGACAAGGATAGGTTTATAAATTTAACAGAGCACTGATACTTGGTGGATATGCTTCAGGTAACTAATTTTGCAAACATAGTTTTGATTTCCCCATGCTTTTTATTTAATGTATACCCAATTGCACATTTCCTTTATTGCTCCTGATGTTTTTCTGTTTTTAGGAAACAGCAAAGACAAAAATGGAATTTGAAAAAGATAAAGAATGGCTTCAGCATATACAGAAACTTCTTGAAGGACAGGTGCTCAATTTATATCTTCCCATAATGAATTACATTCTTCTACTCTAGCTAAGTGGTTTTAGGTTGTAATTAATACATTATATTTGTAATTACAGTGCCATTGATGGTCCCAAACTATACTGTGATGAGGCAATATGAAATCCTTGTTTTGTAGCATGTCCTTTTTATTTCTCTTAAAATCAGAGATACTGCATAAAACTGAAGAGATGTTAATCAAGGATTTGTGATAGCTAACTTAACAGCTAACTTAAGCTAACTTAACCAGTGAAACAGTGCTGGAGAAAACCAGCAAAGATCTTGGCAAATGTGTTAATTGAATTATTGAAACACTGTATAATGCTTGCTAGAGTGAAAATTATCCGTTCTCTCATACCTCTTAGGAAAAAGAGACTTTTTTTTATGTGCCTTTAAAGTTACTAGTTGTTATGGACACCTGAGGAGTTCATGGGTTTCGGTGACCTTTTACTGTGGACCTGTTTCCAGTCAATTCATGTTTTCCTCATAGCCAGACAGCTGTTTATTATCGTGTCTTCTCGCATTCTCTACAATATTTTCTACTGAGACCTCGAGCAGCTTGTTAGTGGGAAGTAAATATTGATTTGGCATCCTGTCAATGCAGAAAGAATGAAAAAATTTCCACCAGAGGCCCCTCAAACATTTTCCTATCGACGTTTTCTGGGCAGAGAGGAAAGCTGCATAGAGGATGACAAGTCTGAGACTAGCAGAAATCCCTGAGGGGTCCATTGAGACTGCTGCTGTGACCTGTGTGATACTTTTTCTTCTCTTTCAAGTCTTTTTTTTTAATACACACAGAGTCTGCTGGGATGCTCCCCTCTTGTAAGTGATCAAGGGCAGTTTATTGGCAGGTGAGAGCCCAGCTTTTCTAGCCAGAGTCAGCTTTTGTTTGGACATCACTGACAACATACACTGATTCTTGAAACTTTTCTGTTATATTTTTAGTTGTCTCTTTTATTTAGATGATGGGCAGCTGATGTCTGGAAAAAAATAAAGTTTAATTTATAAATCCAGTGTTCCTAATGCATATTCACTAGCTTGGGTCCATTAGCGATGTAGTTAATATCAGTTAAGAATGTGAATGATTGAAAATATTTTGAAAGCCATTTCAAACGAACAATCACATCAGATTTACGTATTTTACCATTAACAGCTTTTGTGTCATGATTGTATTCTGTCACCAGATTTTTAAGAAATGACAGGTTTTCCCTCTTTCATTGTTACTACTTACTACTAAGAAGACTGCTTAATTGCTGCAGCAGAGGAGATAGAAATAGCAGTGTGCTTTTCCTGACTTTGTCAGAAAAACTGGCATTTTAATTAAATATTTCATAATGCTACATGAAACTCAGCATTAAAAGTGCAATTATTTATATTCATTCAGTTGCCTTAATTTTAAGAATTTTTTAAAAATAGATAAATTTCAAGATTCTGTTCACATTATGGGCTCCAAAATATGAATCAGATTCATGGAACATAATTCAGAGTTCTTGTTCCGGTTTTTCTTACTCTTTGGTAAATCACTAAAAAACACTAAGCAGAATTTTATCACTTCTCTTCATCTGCTATGGACAGACAGCAAAAACCGGGGAATATAGACTGAAGGAATTGTTGAATGAAACCAACTATTTTAGGATTGCAAATGTTGTATAAGGATAGAAGAGCTCTTTGCCTCTTAGCTGTGTAAGTTTGCGTACAAGCTAATAGTCATTTTCAGTGATTTTTGCTCCATCTTGTGGGGTTCCTCAGAAGAAACAATGAAGGTAAAAGTAATTTTTGGCAAGCAGACAATTTTTAGAATTGCGAGAGCATTATAGTGGTTTTTGGGACCAGCCAGCTCTGCTTTTCATTTCTGTCTGTGCTAAGGCACATAGATGGAAACTGTTACGATTGCTTTATCGGTATTTGAGAGCAGCTCATGGAACAGTTCTGTGCCCTTTAAAATGCTTTACTCATATCTTGTGGAGTTTGGTTGGGGTTTCTTTTACTAAGCTTTGGTGATATTTCTGATCAGCAAAATAAGCCCATGGTGAAATGCAAGCTTTGTCCAGGATTTTGCTTATAACAGACTGCCTGCTAAGTGTTACATGTTGGCAAACTGTTAACCTTTTGCATCTTGAACAAAGATGCAGGATTACCCTCTTCTGTTATTCTGAGTAAACATTCAGTGGAAAATTGCAGCAGATCACTTAATATTGCAGTTTGATATAGTGTCTTCTTGTGCCATTGAGCCAAGACTTTGGAACATAATTGCCCAGCAGTATTGATTTAATTGCCTAGGTTTATTTGTGGATTCCTAATTATTGACTGGAGGTAAATTTAATGGAGAAACCTTTATGAACACTGGGAAACTGCTGCTGTTGCTGTTATACATAATGAACTGCATCATATCCCTTTAGATCATTCTTCAAGCTAATTTTATTCCACTATGACAGTACGATAACATTTAAAATGTCATAGACATTTTATTTTTATTACTGACATACGCCATTTTACTGCTGCACTAGAATTTTGAGGGGGACTGAGTGAAGCACTAGTTGCTTTTTACTGTCATTTTATAGGTTCTCTTAAAGTGTAATGATAAAGGATACCACACCTCTGTTTTCACTTCATCTGTGCCTTCGTTTTCCATACTCATATGACTTGAAAAAGTATAATATCTGTCAGCTTTACAATAACATTAATATTTTAGTGATAAATATTCTTACATTCCTGAAACTCACAGACACCAGTCAGAGTTTGTGTCCTTATTTTATCAACTACTATGTCAAGAAACTATACCACTGCTAAGAACCTTGTGATTTGAAAGAGACATCTCTCCATCAGGATGTTATTATGTAAATAAGCATCATGTAATAGGAAAGTACAGTCATATTATAAACTCTGAAGGACTGGTAAAAAATATTTATTTTCTAAATCTACATCTTGAATGGCCAACAAGTGGGGGGTTTTTTTCTGTTGCCTCTCTCTAATTATACAGCAACACCCTGGATTGTTCTCACTAAAGAATAGAAATAAATCATCTCAATACTGACACTAGGATAAAAGGAAAAGGTTTCCTGGCCTGTGAAGAACCTGTCTGTCGAGAGGTTTCACACAAGTGCATGCAGATACCTGCTGCCTGCACATGTGTAGAGGTATCAGACTAATTACACATTACTGTTTGGGCTTGGGAGAGGTCTCACATTATAGGCTTTTCAGCTTTTAGTGGTTTATAATATTTAGAAGGGAACAAGTATGTCTCAATATGTACGTGTGTTTACATCTTGCAAGGCAAGTGATGAGGTTTTACCCCCTCTGTCCCTCACATCTGGGTGTGTATGTCTTATTAATTGAGCCTGGCTCTGTATAGTAGCACTCTCTTTTTATAATCTAAATACTCCCCCTGAAAACCTCAAACAAAACAGCAGTCTTCTATAGCTTTTTTCCATCATGGGAAACTTATATAGCTAAACCAAGAGGATGACTTCTTTTCATGTAACTTGAACATGATTTCTTATACCACCCTCAGCTTTCATTCACTGTGACTTACTCTAAGGAACACCATCTCAGAACAGTCGGTTAATAATTGTGTATGTGAGTACAGCATAGTAGCCCGAATCCAAATTACTGCTGAAGTCTCCAAGAATTATTTTTTAATGAAATGTAAATAGTCTGCCTAACTTTTCCAAGCAGTGAAGCAAATGACAGCATTGATTTAGCATGTCCGTGTGAGATCTACAGCAGCACTTGCCTTTCCTCCCTCCTTAGGCACTCCTTGGGATATAACATCTTACGTAAACAAAGCTGCCTAATAAAATCTTCTTTCTCATAACTTCATAACGGTCTAAAAGTCATACTTCAATAGTGAAAACTTCCGGAAAGGCTCCCTTTTCTCTATTCTGTGGGCACTCTTTGTGTAACACATCTCTAGAATAGGGTTTGGAACAGTATATTGAATAATCATCAATAAGGATTTTCCTCAACTTTTTAGGATTTGCATGGACTTCTAAATGTGTATTTCTGCTGCTGTCATCTGGGAATGGACACTATCAGCCACAGTTGTTTCATTCCAGATTTCTCACCTACTTTGCTTTCATTAGTCTCTCCAGTCTGTGCAAGTCTTTTCCTTGAACAGCTCACACTCAGAAATGTTTACTCAGCCATGCACAAACACCTGTGCACACTCACCACTGCCACCATCACCATGTGTTTCAAGTAACTGCACCTGAAAAAGCAGCACCAGCACAGTCTGAACTACAGCCTGGGCACCACTAGCACTGGTATCAGATCATGATTTTTTTTCTCATTATGAGAATAAGAGCTTAGTCCTGTGCACTGACAAAACCACATTATGTCACTCATCCTGAACTGAAAACAAGGAGAAATTGGCTTGGTCACTCATGATAAGAATACAGATGGGCACATATGTATTTATGTAATAATGTATATGCAGCCACCGCAAAGCAGAATAAGAACAAAGAATAAGACAAAAAAACCCAGCCATAAAGTGAAGCCTTTCTCTATTTTTAGGAGGTTTTTTACTTTTATTTTTTAGTGAAATTAGGATGTTTTGGTTATTAGTCTTAGTGTCTAGTTTTATTTCCTATTGTTTTTTGTGGTTCACTTAATTCAATTTAAGGCAGCTCTGCAGTGTGTTTGAATAGTTTTGTCCTGGGAAAATGTATTATACTGATGATCCATATGGGGAGGTTTGAAATATTTGTAACCACTAATTTGTATATTCCAAAACTTGAATACTTCTATTTTCATTCTAACACATTTTAGATTTTGTGAAGCTGAAGCCAAAAGAAATGGTACACTCAGCAAATGGAGATGCTATGTCTCATTAGAACAACATTGCCTTGCATTCATTATAAGTCTTCTCAGTGGCAAATCGGTGCATATTTATGCACTTGTGCTGACAGAGACTCAGTCATGTGGTGTAAGATCAATAAATATTACTAGTTTGTTTTTTTACAGAAGGGATCTCCAAAAGACACAAATTTAAGTTCAGAATAAATAGGTGACAGAAACAGAATTAACTGTCACCATTTCTGACTCTTTAGGATCTTATTACCTTAATTTATCCATACTCCAAGTATGTCTGATAAGTTGTGTAAGAAATATGCCTTTCATTCATATAGCTTTCTACTAACAAAGAAGAAATCTGTAAATCTGCAAAGTCAAATAAATTCTTTAAATCCACATACAGTTTGCACTTTCAGATGTTGTGAAATCATACAGATCAATTAAATAATACTTCTGTTAAAGCCTACCATATTGTACTGATTTAGGATTGTCACCACTAATGTTCAGTTAAGTGGGTTGTGGCACAGATAACTGTAAAACATTTGAAAGAAGTATAATTCTGTATTAAAATATCTAATTATGAGTAGTAAAAACAAGCTTTCACTCCTTCGGTGTGCATTTAGCACTCACTGAACTTGCAAAGCCTTCCCCACGCATGTGGCAGATTTAGAAGTTAGGATGAATGCTTTTGAGTAGAGATGACTTCAACAGTTGTGAAGTTCTGGGGAAAAATGTAAAGGGAAGTTTCCAAGGTTAGTTACAGAGCCATCATTAAAAATAAATCTGACAGTCTTCTATTAAAGATGAAGACTGTAGAGATCATCCAGTTCTGGGTGTCTGTATGGAAGGAAATCCAGAGCAAAACATACAGCCCTTTCTCTGAAACCAGCGAATGTTGAAAGAATAACATAATGTTCCACTTTCAAATGCCCTTGATTTAAATGAATCACTTAAATGGCAAGCATTCTTGAAAGATCACTTTGCTATGACATGGAAGCCACAGAGAGCAGTGAGCAGCAAGTAAAATGTAGTTATAATGATTTGAGCCAGAGACATCAGTAAGAAACAATTCATCTCAGGCATAACATTAAGGAGCTGAAATGTATCAGAAATGGATGTAGTCAAGCTAGGCAAGAAGAATTAGAGACTTTGAGGTAATAAAATTTGAGGTAATAAAAACATACCTAGAAAAAGAGGGAGACAAATTAGAGTGAACGGGATGCTGGAGTCAGTGTTTTTAAAGCATAGTAGCAAGTAAGTGTCACAGAATTTCAGATAAGATCATGTCTTATATTAAACTGAATAGATTTGTGCTCAGTGGATTTGAGCCCTCTATTCCCCAAAAAGTCATCGCAATAGCACACAGGAGAAAGCTGACAGGTGTAGATGTCTGCTAGAAAATTCTTACCATACACATAAGTTATTTATGACAGATGGAGACATGTCTGGCCAGCAAGTACCAGCCCTTGAAAATCCCCTTTCCTGCAGAAAAGGGAAATAATGCATATTGTTGTCCTTTTCCTATAACTATAAAGTGACTGTCAAGCAACACGTAGGAAAGCCATAACATCACTTCACAATAGATGCCTTCTATTAACAAGAATTTCCTTTTTAAGATTTTTTTTCTGACTTGTTAGTAATTATAAATATCAGTATATAGATTCATGTCTGTATATCAGTTCAGACATCATCATTTGTATTTTATGTAGTTTTATGTTTGGGTTTTTTATTTGGTTTTTTTTTAAATGTTTTTTGTTTCATATTTGTCTAGGAAACAGGCAGTACTCTATCTGGTGTACATACCATACAATTTTCTATTTAAATGGAATAGAGAAGTGAAAAAATGAAATTAGAGCTGCAATAATGAAGTGTAGAACTAGACAGAAGTTCTAGATTAAAAGGTGTTGATTTTAAGAAAAGCAGAAACTGATGATTGGCCTCTTCTGCTAGCTGCTGTATTTTACCTTATTTATTGCTGGTGGCCTTATAATGTAAAATTGTCTCTCCTTGTAAATGAGCTGTTACTTTTGGTGTAGGACTGACCCCTCAGTCACCACTAGTCTCACCAGGCATTCAGGAAGCTGGCAGAGCTTTGTGAAGCTGACAAATACCTCAACAGTGAAGGAAAACTGTTCTGTTCTGTGGCACAGCACTGGCCACTTTGGATGGAGCTGCCACGACCACTGTTCTGTGCCACCTCTAAAAGTACTTCCCAGCAAACAGTGCACTGATACACCAAGACTTTGAAAGAAAACCTCTTAAAGCATTACAGCAATGACACTGAAAAATATACCAAATCTCTTTTGAAGACATTGGTTGTGCAAATGAATCTTTTATATCACAGGAGTTATAAAAAAGGTTTTAAGAGGGTAGATATGTCAATGCAATTTTTTTGTATCATGTTTTAGAGAGGCAGACATTTGTGTCGTATTCCAATTAATTGGAAGGTTGGATTGGAGGTTTAGGATTTTACTTTGCTTAGAGTGGGGATTTTTTGTGGTTTTGTGGTTTTGTGGTTTTGTTTTGTTTTGGGGTATTGCTGTTGTTGTTTGGTTTTGGGTTGTTTTTTTGTTGTTGTTTTTTAATTATTTACAAGTTTTGTGTGTGAGTCTAAGGCAATTTGCCACAGCATTGAGAATTATCCTGTTAGTTCTGTCTCATCCTCCTGAGAGTAGTGAACTTACACTCATACACTACCATTTCTGCATGCCCTAGAGGTGACTGTAACCTTTTATTGATCAGCTGATTGAAGATAAATGACAGAGATGCTGGTACTGCAGTTTACATCATTAACATGGTCAGTAAAGCATGAATTGTTCAATAAGGAGTTTATCTTTTTTTATTTTACACTGCTCTTTTACCATTTTTATGATAGAGAGCAAATTTTCAGACACTAACCAGGCAGATGAACTTTAAAGATCAGATATGTGTGTGGTAATTGTCAGAACTAAGTGAAATCTGATAGTTTAAAGATATTTAATAAATGTCTTTCACATGAAGAAAATAAATTCAATTATCATTTTTCTTACTCTGTTTCTTTTTCAGTTTCCTTTTGCCTCATACTTAGTGGATGCCATTCTGGAAAAATTAAATGAAAAGAAGAAATTGGTAGAAGAGTACAGTTCTCTCATGAAACACACTGTATGATATTGCTAAGATTTATCTTTGCAAAGTGTGACTAAAATGTGTGCTGTCTCCTCATGTCTTTCTTCTTCTCATAAAGAACTGTCAATATGCATGTTCAATACATACACAGAAACCATGAACTAATTAATTGTTGAACAAGAGGAATTAATTAAATTCCTGTTAGAAAACAGTGTGGTATTTGATTCCTGAAGAGAAAAATTGCTGCAAATCAATGCAAAGTTCAAAACTATTTTCCTTTAAATGCATTGGCAGCGAACACATTTGCAGATTCTGTAGAGAGAGGATGTCTTTGTTATGACTAATACACATCTGTACAATTTTGAAAGAGCAAAAAGCAGCTAAGTAATACGTGATTGTACTAATCAGAACAGTAGAAGTAGGATTTACAAAGGAACTGGGAATATCACTGGGATTTTGAATACCTAATTTGTTTTCGCTTCTTTGTAAAGCCCAGCTTTGTGATTTATGCTACATAAAAAGATATGTTTTTTTTTTATGTTGGAAGAAATGAGTGATTGTAGAATAAAAATATTCTGTGTGGAGCAATACAGGAAAGGCTGCATTTTCTTCTGAGTGTATTGGAACATAATGTGTGCAGTGTATTTTAAAAATTCAATAAAGTTTTTTCTAGTATGGTTCTTTTTCACTAGTATATCCAAATAGCTGCGAGCTCTCACTTGCCTTGGGAAAGTGGTGTAGAATTTTAGACAGTTACATCCACCAAGATTTTTCTGGCAATACTAACAAATAGTTGCTGCTTCTTCACATTTTTGATCTTAGAGTTAGTATTCCTCTGGACCAAAAAAAAGAAGACATAGGTTTCTGAATTCATATGTTAATAATATTTAGCGCTTATATATGTCTCATCATTCATGGATATCAAGTTGTTCTACAACAGAGATCATTATCCTAATTGGATGGGGAATCAGAAGCAAGATCTAGTTGGACTAAGTTCATTAACTGAAGCGTGAAACAGAGGTTTTCTGCGTGCCAATGTAGTGCTTTTCCTAGGATGTAATCACGTGTCTTCTAATTTATGGAGTTTACTATTTGGTGTCTCTGAGAAAAGGAAGACATCTCTCAACTTCTGCTCAGTTGCACCTGGTGAACACAGGGACTTGAGAAAATTTTATTGGAATTAGAGAAAATCATGCAAACATATTGCACCTGCACCTGCAAATTAAGACTGGGAACTAGCCCTATATAAAAAAAAGCCACACTTTTAGGAATGGTTGACCGCTGCCTTTTTCAGTGCAAGAAATAAGGGCTGTCATATGCAACTGTGTGGTGATATATTCAAACCAAGCAAAAGGAAGCCACTCACATGCAAATGAAACTTAGCTCTTGGAACTACTTGCCTCAGTGTTTTACTGAAGCTAAAAATTTATATGTGCTCCAATGCTAGTAAAATAATGATAACAAAAATTTAGGATGATAAACTCATCAAAACATGTGGAAACAATGCTCTTTTCTCAGTAATTCCAGCAAAATGTATTTGAAAATAATTTCAACATAACATCTATTGCAGATTAGTGCAAGGAGCTTCAGGAGGCCAATGCTCTCATGAAAACCTCCTTCACTTCACAAAAGATGCCTTAAATTATCCCCATTGTCTTAATTTCCACATTCTCAAACATCCGCTGGTGCAAGTCTGATCTTGGTGCTGATTTTTAACACTTGATGATCTTTTGTCTTAGGGAAAATGCAGGGAACAGCAGCTCATTCATGTAGAAAATATGTCTCAAAAACTAAGGAATTTTCAAGACTACTATAATTTTCTCATAACTTGAACATCTTACTGTATTGCCCCTGCAAATTTCTGTATCTCCTAGGCAATTGGGTAGGAAGGGACTTCTTTTCTTGGCTCAAGACTAAAGAAGAACACTGCAGAACCAAATTATTATCTACTTTATCTGAAAAGAGAGAGCAAAATGAAATCTTTAAACCCAGGTAAAGCCAGATTTTTGCACAAATGTTCCTGAAAATGTAACACTGCTAGTCTTTCTGCAAACTTTGCTGGAAAGTTTGCCAAATATCTTTGAAGATCTTTCTTAATCTTTTAAAGGTTGTTTTAATGGTTTTAATGGTATTTTCATTCAACAATTATTTTCTTCTCTAATTTGATATAAACAAATGAAAATGGAAATATCAGTCAGCATTTTTCAGGGGAAAAAGGTCAGGGAGTTTGAGATATTTTCTGAAGGACAACAAAAAAGGGTAATACTCCAAAGAAAACAAATTTTTGCCTTTCACTGTCACAAATGTTGAATTCTGTCTGCAATGAAAGTACTTATTTTTACTGCTTATTTGATCTTTACTCCATCAGCAGAAAAGGAGATAGTCTCTGAAAAAGACTTTATTACTATAAAAGGATTACAATAATTATTTTGGTTATATTTTATTAATATTTTTTAAATCCCCTTACTAGGACCAAGCTGACATGCATGTTGCAAACTTAGTGAAGAATTGATTCTAATTTAGGGAAAAGCATTAGCTCGACGCTTTCAAAATTATACTGTTAACAAAGCTAAAAATTCAATATATTAAAGGCAGTGCTGTTTTGAACTAACTATGCCTGCGGGCATCCAGAAAATCCACTTAATCTGGTTTTCTTTCAAGATAGTTTTCTCTCCTGGTGCTGCCTGATACGGCCTCTAGATGGCAAACTTTCCCAAAAAATGAGGTCGGTGCTTTCATTCCTTCAGCCACTGAAATACTGTGTTACACGGACCTGTCCCTCGGGCAGCAACAGCTGACATCTGTGCATGAGAAATGAATGGGCTGTTTATAGTCTTTATGTACAGTAACACAAGGGTGAGGCCCTGAAATACAACTTTTTAATATATTTATATTAATTTCTATCTATTTTATATTTATATTTATATATACAAAACGTGTATGTGTGTGTTTATGCACTCATGCATTAAATATTAAATATGCAGAGTTGTACGGAGCTTCAAAGTTGTTTAAATGTTCTGACCCTTTCAAAATCTTTATTATGCTCTAGCAGGTCCACAGGGAAGTGTGAGAGACTGAAATGTTAATGGCTCAAACAATTGGGTGTTTTGCTGACAATGCCCAAGGAAACAACCCGTCTGCAGGGTCTGTGAACACCAGAGGATGACCATGACAAATCAGCCTTTGCTTAGCAAGAAGCTGGGATTTGAGCCAGATAAGGGAAGAGGCTGATAAGAAGCAGATCCTGTGAGGTGGGATAATGCTTTTAATTCTGCCAGTGCCCTCACTTACCCAAGAGGCTCAGTTGTAAAACTCCCCTCCCACCAGGGGAAGATACTGGGACATTCACATTATTCATCCCTTCTGATGGAGCATAATTGGCTCTATTATGCTGATGTGAGAGAAGGTGTCATAAACCATCAAAGACCTGCAAAGTGCCCCCAGACTCATTTCTGGGCCTTCCTCCAGAGGAATGGGCACAATCCACACTGTTAAAACACGATTCACAGGGTTGAATCAGACAGTGTAAAACTCCCCACCCAGGGAAAGTACCTGAGTGTTCCACCTGAACTTGAGTGTATGTTAACCCATCGGACTTTGTGTTTCATGGGCTTCCTCCACCCCAGATGGATAAAGACTGTGACTATCACTTCAACCAATGGACATTGAAATGGCAACAATCAAGTCTCGTTGCTGGAGCCACAGGCGGTCATGTTTTTCTACCATTATCCATCCTTCCCTCCTTCCTTCCGCGCCTTCCTTCCTTCTGCACCTTCCTTCCACACCTTCCTTCCGCGCCTTCCACGCTTTTCTTCCTCTCTTTCTCTCTCTTTTCTCTTTCTTTCTTTCTTTCTTTCTTTCTTTCTTTCTTTCTTTCTTTCTTTCTTTCTGTCTCTCTGTCTCTCTGTCTCTCTGTCTCTCTGTCTCTCTGTCTCTCTCTCTCTCTCTCTCTCTCTGTCTCTCTCTCTCTCTCTCTCTCTCTTTCTTTCCAGTCAATGCCTTAGTAAGTGCACTGTTGAGCCTGGATAAGTTGAAGTGGCTAACAGTAAGTTTGCTACTTTGCTGCTGTTTTAAAATTGGCCATGTACATTATTCTATTTTAGTGTTCCAAAATTTGCAAGTAAATGTTTGTTGTTCAGCCTTCTGAGAACATTGTTGTTTCTCCTGCGCACTGCCTGGAATGAGTTAAACAACCTTCCCCTAAACCTGCTGAGGGGACCGGGGCGTAACAGAGCCACGAAGATAATCTGAGGGCTGGAGCACCTTTCCAGAAAGGCTAAGAGAGTTGGGGTTGTTCAGTGTGGAGAAGAGGAGGCTCTGGATAGACCTTAGAACAGCCTTCCAGCGCCTAAAGAGGGTCAACAAGAGGGCTGGAGAAAGACGGTAATAGTAGGAGAAGGGAGAATGACTTTAAACTGAAGGAGAATATGTTTAGGTTAGATAGTAGGAGGTTTATGTATGTTTCTGTAGTGCCATCTGTTCAACCCACACAAATCCTAATTTACTTTGAAAGGAATAAAGATATGAGTCTTCCTAAATGTAGATCTCTTATACAAATGAAATCCACTGTCTTCTGTACTGAGGATTCTCTGTTAGGGAAGGCACTGCGTGTATCTGCCCATGAGCCTCTGCACTTTCTCATTGTCTGAATGGGTTGCAATTTTCAATGCTAGGTACTCTAAATGAGACTGAAGTGTAAGACCTAATAATAAAGAGGAGTTCAGGGAAAGATTTAAAACATCTCAAACTATTCACGTAGCCATCACGTACCTCATTTTTTTTTGTTCTTAGAAAAGAAGAAACCTGTTGGCAGCATTATTTTTTGTCTGTAGTGTCTATGTTCTCATACATAGAATAAGGACCTATTTTTGAGCTTTTCTGATTGGAGATTTGAGAATTCCCAATGTGTAATTATTTGAAATGTCTTGTACCATAATAAATAATTGAGACAGCTGGGAACATTTCTTGACTTCTGCTATAATCACATATTTAGAAATTAATTAATTTGTGTTGCTGACTATGTAAAGCTTTTGTTTTTATCTTCAGGAATGCAGGAAGGCTATGGAGTCAGGGAGGTCTTTGTTTTAATTCTGTCATTCCTTCAGCTAGGTTAATTCTCTTTTCTGTTTCACTTCTACAACTGAATTAATGCCTAGCTACACTACAAGCTAAATATCAGAACAAGGAAAACAACCTAATTTCCATAGTTGTATGCCAGTGTACAGTGTTTGTGCATTACCATGGAATTGCTTCATGTGATTTAAAATGGGTATGTAACTAGTATGTGAAGGGAATATGACTCCAAATGTGTCCAGAGCCAGGTAAGCAAAGGGTCCAGCTATTTGAGGATATTGACTCACTAACTTGAGGGTTTTAGGTCAAGATAACCACCTTTCTGAGATAAGTGGAGAAGCTATATGTAAGTCCAGCATTCTGTGAGGGCTATTTTACAGCATGTTTAACTGGCTGGGGAAATTTAAGTCTCCTGTCTTTGTGAAGGAATAAGCTTATCAGATTAGGAGCCTATTTGGATATCTCTGTCAGATGCTATAAAGGAGAGGTTCAAGTGACTCTGACCTATTGAGCCTATTTCAGACCACAGAGTTGACATTTTTCTGATACAGGAAAACTCCCTTGGTAAAGGAATCATGCAACACTATCTATAATTCAACAAATCCTAGATTTTGAAGGATGACAGTCAGAGTTCCCTCATGATTGTTGTGTAACAAAACAGAATTTGTAGCATAAAACCTTTCAGTTTGTATTTAAAAATAGCACTCAACCTGGGCTGAAGAAATTATGTCATGGAGAACGCAGCAGAATAGCCCTATGATCAAGAATTCTCACAGCTCAAGATTTCCCATTGAAACTTTCTAGATTCAGTTGCAAAGCCTGGTATTTATCACTGTCAAAAAAATCCCTCCATGCTGGTAATCAAGGCTGTGAGCTAGACAGAACTTTTAAGTCACGGTGTGCGTGTGGGGAAAGGGGCATGAGTAGACCTCAAGCCTTAAAATGCATCTTTGATATATCTTTGCACATTGTTCGTTCTGCAGAAAACCTGTTTAAAATAGGTGTTGAGTAATAGCCTCATGTATGTGATGATAATTATTGAAAAAGTAGTGCTATTTCCTTATTCGGTTTGATCTTTCTCTAGTTATACATGCAAGAACTACATTTACTCTTTTAGCTATAACTTTCCATTAGGAACTCCTGTTGAACTGGTTATTTCAAGGGATTAGCCCTCATTCTATAAGGAATTTTTCTTCTGTTTATAACCACACAACAGAAATAACTGTAGCCAACAGGAGGTCTAACTATAGCTTATTTGTATGAAGATCAAGATTTGAAGGTATCAGTTGAAAATGCAATGATTTTTACACTAAAAGCATTGATTTTTTTTTTCTATGATCTACATTTTGTGATAATAAGTTGGAAAATAATATTGACCTAGAAAAGCTAGGGTGAATGGTTAGTTGAATGCTTATTTATGTAACTCACTATCTCTGTTAAATTTAATTTGAGATGTTCATGCAGTGAAGCTGCTGATTTTAAACTTGTTTTTCAAATTAAGATTCTTAACTTTTAAAGAAAAATAATTCATGAAAAATGAGATCTGTTGTTGTACTAGCAGAATATCATATACATAGAAATTTACTGATTTGGGGAGTGCAATCCTATGTTCTCCATACTGCCTAGCCTCGAGCATCTGGCTCAAGGTAGGAATTTCTCTTGTCAATTTTACTGTTTTCATGCATATTTTCCCAGCTCTAAGAAGCCTGTGAGGCTACTAGCTGACACAAGCATGACATGATCTAGCTCTGGAGATCTGTGGTGTTTAAAACAGAATGGCTTGATGTTCTGATACTGTGAGCTGGGGCCCAGGCTTAAGTGGGCTTGCAAACATAAGGCTGGGGTTTCTGGGTGAAGGTTCCTGGAAGAGCCCCATGGCTTT
This sequence comes from Dasyornis broadbenti, assembly GCA_013397935.1. Classification (NCBI taxonomy): domain Eukaryota; kingdom Metazoa; phylum Chordata; class Aves; order Passeriformes; family Dasyornithidae; genus Dasyornis; species Dasyornis broadbenti. Next base: position 646,934 of record VZRN01004184.1, read on the forward strand.
AACAGCACTTTTTCTTGCTTTTCCTGTGGAGCAGATTTCACTTCCCACTTCAGCCCATCAGGCTCCCTTGTGCTGCTCCTCTCTTAGCTCTGCTTTGATTCCTTGCTCTTTCTTGACTCCTGCTGTGCTTCCAATCTGATTTTCCAAGCCTTCACAGGTAAAACTACATGGCTGTGAAGTTAAGGAATGTTTTTATGGCATAGTTGTAGTTATTGTTGCATTTATTTATTATTTTAGAAGTAATCTATATTTGATAAGAATGCCTGTGAAGCATTAGTCTGAACTACAAGAGCTCATAAAAAAAATCTAGTACATAATTTCAAACTGATTGAAGATTATGATCTTTAAAGACAGCAAAATTAAATGCCATGGTCTGTTCCTCATGGAAGAAGTTCCATGGTGTGTCAGTTCAAAGGGAAAATAAGCAGTGATAATTCCTTAAGCATTTTGTCAATAAAATTCTCTCCTTCAGATGAAGCTTTTAGTGGGGCTTCCTATGGAAGAAAGTGGCTACAGAATAAGTTCTCAGTCTTCTAATATTGAGACAGTCATGCTCTCCAGATAATACAGACTTCTCCTCCAAACAACGAACGAACAGGGAGAACATTGTTTGCAACTGATATGAGCTGCCACTAAGACAAATAGGAGTCAAATGATCTTTCATTTTTTCAGGACATAGAATTCTCAGATCACTGTGATCCTCTTCCTTTTCTATGTTTAGCATTGAATTTAAAAATGAATGTTTCTAGGAGATTTCAAAATAGTAAGTAGGTGTGTCTTGGACATATGTGCTGTAAATTTGGAGAAGTAAATTAGGAACTGAAGTATTAAAGCATCAGATTGCTTTTTTAGGTAAATGACCTTGTGTCTAACACTGGATGGCACTGAAGTACACACTATCAAGCCAAGTGGAGTACAGGAAGTGGCTAAGTTCCATTACAAAGCTTCATTTTGCATAGAACTAACTGGATAAGGGGTTTTCATAGTATTAACCTCTCCCAAAATAGTATCTCTTTAAGTTGCTATGCAAAGAGGATTTGTAAGTCATCTGTGAGGTCTGATTCAAAAATAATCCTGGCATTATGACAGAAACTTAGCAGACACTTGATATAGTGACAATTTAAAAATTTATATGGAGACTTCAAGGCAGAATGCAGACTCTATCCTGACACAATGCAGGCTAAGTTCCTGTCTGGTTTTATGTGAAGCTGTCTCCCCTACTGACTGACACATGCAGTGTGCTGAGAGTTGAATATATGCTCTTTATTTAAGAGGGATATTTCAGTGTTCATTAATATGAAGGATTTGCAGTTGTGCAACCCAGATGAGGAAAGGAACTGAGCATGTGCTGAATTTTTAGCACAGTAGAAGTCCTCTGGCTATTAAACAGGATCTTGCTTCAGTGCTGACCATGTGAGAAGAATGAAGAACAAAGGATGATGCAGCAATACAAGCATCAGATGACTGTCAAGGTCTCCCTCCTGCCTTCTCATATCTGCACCTACTGTGTATTCTACAGAAGAAGTCTCAAAACATTCCATTTTGTGGTGATTCTGAAGAAATCATCTAGCCTGAATTTTAAGTTTTTCTTAGAATTTCTGTATCATCAATAGTCTTGTGTTTAGCAGAGCAACTAAAGGGTAGGATCCCTCCTATTTTGTACATGTCAAAGACCTTGTTAAGTCCCTTGCTTGCTATGGCATAGAGACTATCTGCAGGAGTCGGGCTGATTCCTTCAAGTAATACGCTTTTTTAAAAAAAATATTGTAATATTTCTTGATATTGCAAGGAACACAAGTATTTTCCTTGTTTAATTGTTCTTTTTGAAACCATAATGATTCATTTATAGTCTAGTCCTTAACTGCGTGCTGTTAAATTTTGATCCTTTTACTGCCTTTGAATATGTTCCTATGTTTTGTCAGAGATACATAAAGTATCAGAGACTACTCAGTTCATTTAAAAAAAAAAAAAAAAAAAATCATTTTCCTCAAACAGTAAACATAAGCCAGTAATAATATTATCATTTTTATAGCAGTCATTACCTGAATGAGGTCTCCCAGTTCCCTGTATGTGCAAAGTTTGCTTTTCTGTGGCCTCCAAAAAATCCTCTTAGTTATGACTTTGAACTGGAGGATGTTCCGTGTTGGTGACAAAAATGAATCAAAACCTAATTTTGACACCTTTGTCCACAAATTACTGAGATCAGTAAGTTATTATCTGGAGTTGTGTGACAGAGACTGGCACTTGGCGCAGCACGTGGAACCAGAGTAGCATCAGCATCTGGCTAGCAATAAATATTCACACTCAACAACTAAAGCAAACACACAGATGTGAAATAGTAGAAGATCTAGTAGTATTCATGTCTTGCATCCAAAAACTGAAATTCGGGGACGGGACTACTGTATCCATGCAGAGGTATGGAATGAGTCAATCACAGTCCAAGAGAGACATAAAAACCAGAGCTGTGTTTTCCAGTGCTGCACCACACCGATCACAGATCATAAGAAATGACAGATATTCAGCCTGTGGAGTTCGTCTTTCAAATAGGCACCCATGCTGCTTTTGCTACATTTTAATTCTCCTGTCATGCTGTGTTGTTGCAGTCTCCTGTGCTGATCGGTTGTACTTAGATACCTAACCTAGAAGACTAGAGATTCTGTTTTGAATCTATGATCAAAGAACTGGAAGTCTGTGCAGATACTATGATAAGGATGGGAAAACTGTCCAACAAGGAGATAAACTTGGAACTACTTTTTAGTAGTAAAGAATTTGTCTGTTACAAACAGTTCCAAGAAAAAAAGCACACTAACATAGAACATGTTTTTTTAAAAAAAATTTAATTCATAAAGTGAGATGCAAACATATCATAATTATAACATAATTTTTTGATTAGCCAGTAATAAGCTCTAACATCAGTGACTCATTCTTTCACTTCCTTTTCCCTCAAAACTTTTACAAAGATTTTGTGACTGGGTAAGTAATGGATATTCACTTTTAAGCTCTATTCTTCTGAAACCTGCTGAGTGAAAAAATGGTAGTGACTCATTGTTCTTGTGTGTGGTTCTTTGCTGCATAATATTTGTTGATAGTGTGTGAAATGCCACATACGTAAACCAAAAAGAATATGCCCTTTGTTATGGTCTGTAGTTTGAAGTCATAAATCCTGAAACACTGCTAAAAACAGAGTGATTTTCCAACGAGTGAATGAAAAGTACCTTTTCATCAGCTGCTGATGTCCCTAAGTAAGCAATTACTTGATCTAAAAGCAAGTATAGATGGATAGAAAACCAAGCCTTCCTTCTTGTGAAATATCCAATGGCACTTACTTTACAGGGGTTACACAGAAGTCTATCAAAATAGGGAGAGGAAAATAAATCAATTGTAACACGCCTATAGATTGTCTCACAAAATAATCCTGATCAATGCTCATGAAATTTTCAGTATAGTTCAGACCCGAGAAGCCTTAAATTGTTTCTGACATTGCAGTAGTTTATATATCATTTTTATTGGCTTAATGAAATATACATGTGTACATTCTTCCTTGCCTGCCCTTGACTCTTCCTAATGAGCTCATCTTTTTGTAGCCTTCATTTGCCATAACAACCACCTTAAAGCAAAAGGAACAATATTAATTTGCTAAATACTGGCAGTTAAACTTGATATTAAGATGTATTCTAGGTATTACATATATTCTAAGGCTTCACACAGTTGTCCATTCAAGCTATCTGTCCTAACTCCGCTTATGAAAAGGTTGGATTTTATTGATAAAAAAAAAATAAATCTTGGATAAAATTATTTGACCACAATTATGCTGATTATCTTATTATTTACTGCTTACTAGTATTTATATTAAAATTTTATAGCCCATTGTAAACCCAAGAAAACAATCAAGAAGAAGAAGCAGTTTTTAATAAAGGACAGGACTAAACTATAGGTATTGCTTCCTAATCAAACTCAAGTCACAGGAAAAATCAAGTTCAATCCAAATATGTGACAGTGCTGAGCTCTTTGAATTTAGGGATCAGTTTATGACTCAAAAGCAGCAGTGTATACCTTGCTGGTTGTTTAACCCTCAAATGATGTTCATTTAGACCATGGTTTTGATGCTAGTAATACCAGAAGGTGAAAGTGCAAAGAACAGAATTGATTTATTTAAATTCTGGTGATACTGCTACATCTGGATAAACTCATTACCGTCTTTCATTTACCTTCTTTACCATACTTTCCGTTTTGCTGTGACACTGATTTTGCTTCCAGTGTCTGATGCCCAAGTGCCACAATTGTACAGCCTTATTCCATTGACAGAATTTATCTGAGCACATCTTTGTACAGTGAACATGCTTTGCTGATGCTTGTAAACTTATGAATTTTATTTCTTGGTTGGTTTTCTTGGCTAGTAAGAATTGAGAGTGAAAGAAAGAGGAAGAGGAAATTATGGCATTTGATCTTCCCAAGTCACTGTTAAACGTGATGGGGCCCTGCTTTCCTGGGGATGGCTGAACACCTGCCTGCTCATGGGAAGTAGTGAATGAATTCTTTGTTTTGATTTGCTTGTGTGCACAGCTTTTGCTTTACCTATTAAACCATCTTAATCTCAACCTACCAGTTTTCTCACTTTTACTCTTCCAATTCTATCCCTCATCCCCCAGGCTGGTAGTGACTCGGCTGCTTGGGACTCGGCTGCCCACCAGGGTTAAACTTGGTACCTGTCTTCCTCAAACGTTGTTTCTTGTCACACTGGATGCTCAGTTACAGAGTATTGTGAACTCCTGCGTAGCTTCACCACAGACTCTGACTTCCTGTCCCTGACAATGTCTTATTGTTCTGTCAGAAATTCATTGTGTTCACCCCACCTCACCTGATCCATGATGTCTCTGAACTTCGTGTCCCAGAACCTGCTCCTGGATCTGCTCTCTCAATAGGTGTTCAGTCCTACAAAATCATAAGACCATTTCTTTTCTAATGAGGTTAGCCACATGCTCTTTTTTGCACTGTCCTTAAAATAGAGATGTTTTCTTACATTTCACTTTTGGTATGGAGTGCTATTCTCTCTGATTTCATAGAATTCAGTTACCATTGCCCAACAACTAAAAGGCATTTAATTTATCATTTGCTTCAAAACCAAATATCATCCTTTATTCACCTTGCCAAGTGAGTTTATGTTTAAAATTTTTCCAACACCTATGTCTATGTCCCTAAGGTCTGTACACATCTGTACAGACTTTACAAAACTGTATTTGGGCTTTTATCTGCTCCATCTTTCCCATGACGGTTTCTTTCCTCTCTAAGTGATCACCAGGCAGTGTGGTTTTACAATCTCCCTAAACCAACAGAATAACTGACTGCCATTAACGGTAATGATCTCTCCATTACTCCCTGCTTTGGCTGCATGTCTTGCTACTGTCTGTGGGCTGTTGCTAGCAGCTGTCTAGATAAATGAAAACTCAACCTTTTCCTTTCCTTTGGCTGCTTTTCAGCTGTGTCAGTTTCCTGATCCAGACTGTTGTAAAGATGCAGAAATCCAGCCTGTTATAGCATGGGGGAGAAAGGAGGAAAGGCAGAAAAAAGCACAGGCTTGGGGACGACGAAGAAGTGGTAGAAACTTAATCCTTGTATCTTAATCTTTCTGCAAGAGATCTATTTCCCTTGTGTTCACCTTGTATAGCAAGATGCCCCATCCAGACTCAGATGTAATACTGAGCTTTTAAATTCAGATTCTCCTGTGTAGCAAGAATGATGATATGGGCCAGATTCTTTTGACAATAGACATAAAATCACTTTTGATTTAAATATAGCAAAGATTTCGCTTTGAGGAACACAGAAATCAAGGTAATCCTTGTTGGATGTTGTGTGCCTAACATCTTTCAATCTGTTTAAGCATGTTTAGACTGCTAGAGAAGGAAAAGATCCTGAAAGCAGAATTAGTGGGAACCTGTAGAAAAGTAATTAGTTTGTATATGATATGAACAAAGTAATACAGGCAAACTGGATAGTCCCACTGCTAAAATACTGAGCTTTAAAAACACAGTCCTCAGTTTAACCTTAGGGCGTACAGGTGGTTCCACCTCTGATTCTGACCTTGTGGCTATGTCTACACTGAAGATTTTGCAGGTCACCTCACAGCAGTGTAATGGCGCAGTGGGTTGATTCTGAGTGGATACCAGGTGCCCTCCAAAGTTGCTCCATCACTCCCCCTCCTCAGCTGGACAAGAGACAGAAAATACAATGGAAGTATCGTGGATTGGGATCAGGATGGGGAGAGATCATTCAGCAATTACTGTCACAGGACAAACAGACTCAGCTCAGGGAAACTGACTTAATTTATTGCCAATCAAATCTCAGAGTAGGATAATGAGAAATAAAACCTAATCTTAAAACACCTTCACTCCTTCCTTCCTTTCTTCCCAGGCTCAACTTTTCTCTAGATTTTCTCTACCTCCTCCCCAACAGCAGCACAGGTTCACTGGTAATGAAGGTTGCAGTTAGTTCAAAACATGTCTGTACTGCTCCTTCGTCCTCAGCGTCTTTCCTTGTTCCAGTGTGGTGTCCTTCCCAGGTAAGACAGTTCTCTATTAACTTCTCCAACATGGCTGTTGGGGAGCTAACTTCATCCTTACCACAGGCTGCAGTTCCTCACTGACTACTCAGTGTGGGTCTCTCGCAGTTTGCCATCCTTCAGGAAAAGGCTGCTCCAGCGTGGGTTCCCTGAGGGATGAATAGTCCTGCAAACGTCCTTCAGCCTGCGCTCCTTTCCATGGGGTCACAGCCTTGTTTGGGCATCCACCTGCTCTGGTGTGGGATTCTCCATGGGCTGTAGCTAGGTATCTGCTCCACCCTAAACCAACATGGGCTGCAGGGGCACAGCTGCCTCCCCACGGTGTGCACCATGGGCTGCAGGGGAATCTCAGCTCTGGTGCCTGGAGCACCTCCTCCCATTTTTCTCCGCTGACCTTGGCATCTGCAGGGCTCCTTCTCTCACATGCCCTCACACCTCTCTGCAGTTGCAGTTGCTGTTGCACAGTTTGATTTCACTCCCTGCCCTGATCTTCCTCCCCCACTTCTTAAACAAGTTATCCTAGAGGCGCTGCCACTGTCACCAGTGGGCTGGCACTGGCTTTATCAGGCATAGGGACAGGTGCTGGCAGCATCTCAAAAAAGTCATCCCTGTGAACCCCTCACAACCAAAACCTTGCCATACAAATGTCAAAAATTTAGCAGGAGCATCACAAAACTTTTCATGTGCCTCCTGCAAGTGTACCGTCCTGTAGAAATGCCCTGTGAGGTCCTAATTCACAACAGAACAAATCAATCTTACATTCAATAGGAAAACTGCTCTCTCCAGGAAGTTTTGGATTAAGTAGCACCCAAAGTGCAGTTTCAGTAAGTTCTTAAAATAGTGACTGGATCACCTCATTAACAAAAAAAAAAAAAAAAAAAAAAA
>VZRN01004184.1:654424-665945 GCA_013397935.1 Dasyornis broadbenti
AAAAAAGCGCAAGAACAAACAAAAAACTCACTGTTGTTAAAGCAATTCTATAAATTACTTTGTGACACAGTGTTTCAAAATGTGTTCCCCTACCAGGACAAATGAAAGTTGTGTCTGAAGAACTTTTCTTCCTTTCAGATCAGTTTTCAAAACATCTAAATAATAGTGCATCAGTTTGGTACTTTTTTTTTTTTTTTTGGAGAAAGATATTAGAGTGCCAGGGATGTATGAAGAGTTCACACCCTCCACTATATAAGATCATGACACAAAGGAGGAGTGTACCTTGACATTACCTAATGATGTTGTAACTGCTTTCAACTCAGCCAGTTGTTTTAATTTGAAATCTGAACACGGAACACTGCAGCAGAATTTGTAAATACACAGGGAATAGAAATAAAGGAAAACTATTAATCATATAATTGTTTAAAAAGCCAAATCCAAATGTTTTCTTTCTCTGTTTACAGCTTAAAAGTAAAGGTGCTTATCCACTGATAACTAGATCATAATAGATTCAAAACTGGCAAAGGATTTTTCTGTTGTGTTCAGTTTTCTCTCTGGAAACTTCATGCAAATTATGATCACTGCATTAATCAAAGAGGAGACACCTTTGGAAACCATCCTATAATTCTGTCTTCCCTTTGGAAATTGCTCACTTTTATAGAGATAATATGCTGTTTCTTATTTCTAAGGAACCATTTTGCAGTATTTAAAACCTCTCACTAATCTTTCCTGATCCAAAAGTAAGGCAATATGTGAATTTCCATCTGAAGCCTCTTCATATATTGGCTTTTATATTTCAAATAAAAAAACATGTTGGTAATCATATCTGATAGGAGCACATACATAAAATCTTACTCATGGGATGAATGAGATCAGACACCAAAGTAATCCCCTTATTGTAGATGATAATGTGTTTGGTGTCACTAATCCCACTGCTTTATTTCTCAAGGAACCCATAAACACAGGCCATTTATTTTTAAGAAGTTTGTTTGATAACTTGGACATTTGTTTTTCTAGTTTCCTTTCTATCTACCATGAGAAAGAGTAGCATCATCTCATGTCCAGGTAACTTCCTACTGCATCCTTGTGACTGGAGGGAAAGAAACAGAATGATCAAAGATGGCATACAGATGAAGTAAAATCTAAGGGTAAATTGGAGAGCAAAACAGCTGTCAAGGGGAATCAAGACAAAAGTATAACAGTTGCACCAAAAATATAAAATATGCAAGGAGAGAATGATTATGAAAGAACAAAGAGAAAGAGACAGTAAGAAAATAGTTTTGTGAATGAGGGTCAGGAGGGAATATACAAGGGAAAACAGATTTCATGGTTGTGAGTCTGTCAATGACTGCTGTGAAAATGTATGTGGAAGACTGTTCCTTGGATGATTACAACAAGTTGGGTAACTGATACAATGCACATTTTTATTCTCTTTCTACAGTGGCATAACTGAGACTCTCTAAACATGTGATAAAAATAATGTTGAAAATTTGGTAGTAGAGAGATCACATGGAATAGGAATTGGTAAGATTTGGATTTGGGGCTTTTTGTAAGTATTCCATGGAATAACAATTGTGCTTAGTCTTTTCCCGTATGCTATGAATAACGTCTGAAAGCATGATATTGAAGTGATCTAAAATAAGGGTTTGTTAATAGCTGTAAGAACAAAGCTGCAAAATTTTTAGCCTAATATTCTTTGAGCACAGAATCACAATATACAGTTGCAGTATTTAATTTCTCTGTGGCAGTTATTCTATACTGTTTTTTGCTTTCTAAACATATCTACTAATTGTGATGATATGAGAGTTTAATGCACTAAGTTGTTTTTTTTTTACTGTTAATGCTAATCTGCTGACCTTAAGCAGCTTGAACTGAAGATATTTATAGTTTGGCACTGTCTGAAGTCTTGGATGTTGAATGGGAAAACAGTAAGTGCTTCCTTCAATTGTTCATTTCTGACTATCAGATTAGACTCTTGGCACTCCATCAGCATCTGGGAGCAGGTGGCCTGTTTTGTCTCGTATTCACTAACGTTGCTGAAGTATTTAAAATTACATTAGTGAGAATGGTCTGATGACAGCACTGTGCTGCATGACCCGCGATCCAGGGTCAGTTTCCAATTTTAAAGCATTATGACAGAGGCAAGTGCAGTGCAGAACCACTTTGAGCAGTTCTGGAGACCCTAGGGGGCTCTGAAAGATCAAACAACAGATGGAAAGGTGCATTTAAAGCACTTCTCTTTATAGGAGGCCTAAAGCAAGTCTTCCTGTTCTTCTTCATAGTTCTTAAAAAAAAAAAAAAAAAAAAAAATTGTTTTTTTTGCAGAATCTGCAGAATCTACTCTTTTTTTTTTGGTTGGTTGGTTGGTTTAGGTTTTGGGCTTTTTAAAATTTAACTTCATGAAGACGAATAAAATTTTGGGAGTTAAAAGTGATTCTGCACAGCTTCCATCTCCTCTACTGCAAGTCCAGCTTCCTCACTAACCTTAAAATTCAGTTTACAAATTAAACTGTGCACAAAAAGAGGGATTCTTAAAATGGGTCTTACTTTTACTATGGATGTTTAATGTAAGAAGCATAGACCAGGAAATAGTAGAAGGAGATGTCAGGGCAGAATATCAGTAATATATTTTAGTTAATGTTCTGAGCACAGACTGCACCCCTGAAAGTTTAAAATCCTGTTTTAAAAGGTCTCTCAAATCTGCAGGGAAAGATATTCCCTTTTATTGGATGTCCAGACTGGCATACTTGGAAAAAAAAGCTTTCTGAACCAAGTAATTTACACTTTAAATGTACCAAAAACCTGCCTGATTTTCCCAGTGTTATCCTTTGTTCTAACAACTTACCTATAATATACGGTCTGTGTGCACTGCAACTAAATATTATAGGTACTTAATTAAACACACTCTACTTTTGCTGTTTATGTCCACGTCTTATGGAAGTGTCACTGAGAGTTCAGCAAAGCATGTCTATATTTGTTTAACTGGGAGGGGAGATACCAGTCTATGTTAACCAGGTCTCTCTTTCCTTCTGTTAGTTTACCTTCCTTACTCCCATCTAATAGTTCCTTTAGAAAATATTTTCAAAATATTTTCCAGCAAACTTATTATTAAAAAATGCTGAATACTTATACCAGCATATTTTTATTGATTTTGAGGTATTGTTTTGGCAGTTTAGCAAAACCACAGTGTAAATTGCTGCTATGTATAAAAGACAAATTGACTGACTGCAGTGAATGTGGCATTACTGGCAAAGACGTTATGTTGCAAATATAACAAACCCACAAATGATCTTTTCTTCCAAGCCATGAGGAAACTACATGATTAGAAAGAGATTTTTGCTTCCAAAAGTATCAGAAATTTTTAAGTTATTGTCTTATTTCAAGATTTTTTTCTTCTAGAAGGCAGCCTTCAAGACTTGCCCTTTTAAACTTGCTATTAAACAAAAATTAAGGTCGCTTATAAGTTTAAAAAGATCAGTTTTTCAACAAATAGATGCAGCCTTCAAATGGCAAATTATGAAGAGTATCTGAAAAGAAGCAAAATAAAAAAAAAGGAAGTGAAAAAGGGGGAGGACATTTCAAATTACAAGGATTCCCCAAATATTATAAAATAAGCAACTCAAATTAAATTCTTCTGCCTCTAACTATTCTATAATTAGCTCTTCAGTCTCTTTTTTCCCCCCTTCATAATTATGAGGTTTTTGGGCTATTTCTGTAGTTAATTAAATAATCTCTCTATAGTAGTTTGCAGAGTCTCTCTAGGGAAACAATAACATTGGGAAAATCCTGCGGACTTATCAGGTAAGCTGTGAATTCTCTGTCTTGAAAACCTAACATTATCTGCTATGTGACTGTCAATGACTGGTTTAATTATACGACCTTTGGTTAGTAAGAAGTGGAAATATCTGGTTATATCTGTCCCGTTGTGGAAATATGTCTTCTGCATATTTTTTGTATTTCCATAGCCTCCTATACTGCAGCCCTTTCATGTAAATCAGAGTTGTGCTAACAATGTAATGTGGATTTAGCTTTGTAACATCACACTTGAGCACAAAGTAGAGGAAGGCTACTTCCATTGGGAAAACTGGGAAGATGCTTCTGAATTTGCTAAACACTGTGTCTTTGGACTGTATAATGCACCAATGAGTTGTAAAAGACTCTTTTTTTGCCTAACTTTTTTTTTTTTTTTTTTTTGTGCAAGGAGTTCATATGTTGCACGCATGACTTCAAAAGAAAAGAGCAATGTGATTATGGCATATGGAAAAAATTGCATAGTTCTCAAATTACAGGTGGAAGTGGTTGTGAATGCCTGAAATAAGTGGATATTAAACCTCTAGCATGAGCATATCTATGAGAACTAGCTAATTTCTCTATTGTAATCAAAAGTAGCAATACTGCACTCAAAGATGATTGTTGTGGGTGTATATGTTGAGATAGAACAGGAAACCAAAAACTGTAACGTTTGGCTAAAATCTGGACAGGAAGGAATGAAATGAGCTAGCCAGTGCTTCAAAGAAAAAAAAAAAAAAGTGCCATAGAATCCCAGAGATTATGTAATATTGTAAAATATTGTCTACGCAATACTGGTAACCCCTTCAGGCTACTCAGAAAAGGATGGGTTGAGGAGTTGGAACGGAGGTCAAGATTCATTCTTTTCTCCTTGACATCCTGCTCTCATTTCTTGCAGGGCATTTACAGTTACTGCATTTCTAAATGCTAAAAGGCTAAAGACTGGAGCCTTTCTAAAAAGATATTGTGCTCTGACAGGAATCTGCTGCCTGCTTTTATGATGCTCTGTCTTGCCTACAATGCAGTGCAAGCTCAGAAGAAGCACACAGAAACTTTGTCCATTTCACCCTGCCTTGCCTTCTGCGCTTGCATTGAGTCCCTCATGCAGCTATAGAAAAGGTTATGAGAAGATACAACTTGATAATCCCACAACATTTTTGTGACTTATTTTGTCACATGTTGGGGGGAAAAATGCCTGAGATGCACTGCAGCAAAGAAGCAGAAGCTACAGAGAAGGGACCAATAATTGTTTCTGTAGTATAAGACCAGAACTGGTTTTTGGTTTTTTATAGTCAGTGGAGCAGAGGGACTTGTTTGCTATCTATTTTGCTTTTGTAGAAGCAGAAAAACTCATTCCTTTTTCTTTTTCTCTCTAGTTTAAGCCTTGAGTTAGTCCAAACTCCGATTCCTAATCAATTAAAATAAGCCAATTTCATTAATTGTGTGACTTCACTTTAGCCAGTGGAGAGGCTTTGGCAGTCGATTCCTCACTTTCTGTACAGACTCTGTTATAACTCAACCCTGGTCACACAAATGATGGACAAAAAACCTACACTGGCATTCTGAAAGCCCCTCCTGTGTAGGGAAGATATGGAATATGAATCATCTTGATAGCTAAGAGAAATGTACTGGTTACTTAATTAACAGAAAGGAATCTATAAAGTGAAAGCTGTGTGGGTGATGCCAAGCTGTGGCTTGGATGCTCTCCCTGTTTCAGCTTCTCTTAACTCAGTGAGGGGATAGAAACACAGGACTGGGAGCTTGGGACATTCTATGCTCATATCATCACTGGTGCTTGTACAGCAGCAAGCCTAGTGAATGTAGAACAGTCCACTTAACGAGCGCATGATGTATGCTGAATAACAAAGGCTTCTTCCTTTCCAGCTTGAACTTCAAGGCTAGAGAACTCAAGGCACATGTGTTTGTGATTAAGGTTCCTGGCTCAGTGCTTACCTGGGATCTGCTACATGGTGCAGTATATAGCATTCTTAGATGATAATTATTGCAAGGCTTTTACTGGAACTGATAATCTTTACTTAACTAGTGGAAAGAAAAAAAACAAACATGAACTCAGAATGGAGGGAGAGGGATCTGAATGTTTCATTCACAGTACTAAACATCCAAAGCAACAGGTAAAAATCAAGATGTTCAAGGATCCTCTTATTTCAGCGGAAGGATTTGAGTGCAACAATCACTATTGCATGGTTTCTTTTGTCTATCCTCTGGCCTTTTTTATCCATTCAAAAGTCTCAGAAATTATCTTTCTGCAATTAGGTCAAACTCATGTTAAGTTTCAAGCTTGTTGAGCCACGGACTTGCTTTAGTGTCGTCACATTATTCTTGCAGTAAGGATCACATTGTGAACTTTGTTGCTAATTTCTGTCAAGGCTAGCAAATAATTCTTCTCACTATACCAAACAGGCACAGATGTGGTAGCCTCTAAAGCTGTGGACAGCAAGATGAACAACTGGACACAAGATTTACAGTTATTGGACATTCAGTAGTACAGAAAGACCATTTAGTACTCAAACCTTACACAGATTTGTGGTAATTGAAACACAAATATCTGGGAAATAAATTATTATAACAGAGGTTAAGAGGTAATGGCACATCACTGAACCACAATTCACTGCTTCAGTGACTGCTGCAGACCTGGAAGATCTGTTTGTTCTTTAAAGTTCATGTTCTAATATAATTTGTTATGAAACTTCGTCTGTTTCATGCTGACAGCACTGGTAATTTGAATCTCTGAATATTATTTTCACTGTAATGAAGTCCTTAAAAAAGGGTACATTGAGGCTTCTGCAGTTTCATCCAGTATTTCTGTGATTCCTTCCCAAAACATCTCCCAACACAACTTCTCTGAAATGTTTTCTCCTTACTATGTTACCACAAAAGAAAAGAAATTTGAAAAGTGAGCAGAATCATAGAATCATAGAATCATAGAATCATAGAATGGTTTGGATTGGAAGGGACCTTAAAGACCATCTAGTTCCAAATTCTCTGCCATGGGCACGGACACCTTCCACTGGACCAGGTTGCTCAGAGCCCAATCTGGCCTGGCCTTGAACACTGCCACAGCTGGGGCATCCACAACTTCTCTGGGAAACCTGTGCCAGTGTCTCACCACCATCACAGTAAAGAATTTCTTTCTAATACCTATCCTAAACCTGCACTCTTTCAGTTTGAAGCCATTCCCCTTTGTTCTGTCACTACATGTCCTGTAAAGGTTCTCTCGCCATCTTTCTTGTAGTCTACCTACAGGTACTGCAAGGCTGCAGTTAGGCCACCCCAAAGCCTTCTCTTTTCCAGGCTGAACAACCCCAGTTCTCTCAGTCTTCCCTTACAGGAGAGGTGCCCCATCCCTCTGATCAATTTGGTGGCCTCCTCTGAACTCACTCCAGCAGCTCCCTGTTCTTCCTGTGCTGGATGCAGGGTTCCAGGTGAGGTCTCACCAGAGCAGAGCAGAGGGGCAGAATCCCCTCCCTGGCCCTGCTGCCCACCCTGCTTTGGATGCAGTCCAGGACATGTTTTGCTTTCTGGGATGTAAGTGCACATGGCTGGGTCATGTCCAGCCTCTCATTCACCAGCACCCCGCAGGCCCTTCTCCCCAGAGCTGCTCTCCATCTGTTCATCCCCCAGCCTGTGTTGACACCAGGGCTTGTCCTGACCCAGGTGCAGCACCTTGCACTTGGCCTTGTTAAATCTTATGAGATTCCCATGGCCCCACTTCTCAGGCTCCTCCAGGTCCCTCTGGATGGCATTTTTCTAGTATCCTAAGATGTTTTTTTTAGCATGGCAAGGAAAAAAAAAAGCCTGTCACTATTTCTCAGGCCTGATGGTCTCAAGAGCCAGAAGTTTCTTTAGAAGGTATGCATTGGTTTGGGTTAGCTGCTTGTGCATCATAATGAGACAAAGATATAGGCTAAAAATATATAAAAGTTAAGATACTTAAAAACATCTTCACTCTGTTTAAAAATAAAAGTAAATATAAAACAGTCACTTAGGTAGAACTGGAATTACAGCACAGAACTGAAAAACTGAGCAAGAATTTTTCAACATGTGACAAATTGTGACAAATTCTCACTCTGTACAATCTCTATCTGAACATATTGTTATACATCTATATGTAACAAAGCTGTAATTAACCAAACAGATGAAATATATCACTATGCCTACATTAGATTATGTCATCCAAAATAAGACTATGTTTGCTGCAGTGCTTCATTTATGACTATCTTGCCCATGCAGTTCTGTGGGAGACTGCTTACCAACACAGAGACCAGAAGGAGCACTCATTACTTTAATGAAGAACAAATGATGCTCACCTTTTCATTGTTCTCTGTTTCCTGGCAGTTGGGGATGTGGCCGTGCGACATCTGTGCAGCTTTGTAGCACATCATCCGTTGCAAGGAGGCAGGGGACAGAATATGAGCAGTTTAGCCTGTTTTGCTGATTAAAATTTTTGATTCAAAAATCTAAGTTAGCTGCACACCTAAGGCATGCTTCTTGTTCTACTGTGTGCACATAAACACATGCATATCTGTGCATGCCTCTTGTCTGCACAAGAAACAACCTGAAGGTGTCCAAAATCCACTTTCAGGACTTCTGGCCTACTAAGACACCAATGCCTAGACAGTGCATCAAGTATATAAACAAATGTGTAAGTTGTTCCAGCATCTCTGACATTGATCCAGGTTTTTTCTGTGCTGGTAGGTGGCCTAGCTGTAAAGTGGTGCTAAATATATTGGCCAAAGACTGTGTCTTGTCTGCAGATATTTTTCTGATATTTCTTGGCTGTTATGATGAAGTGGCTGCTGCTATAAAATGTAGCTAAAATACTGCTACTTAAAAAGGTGGCTGAAAATTAATTTTAGATGTGATTCTTAAAGATTTAGTTATTATCCAGTATTCAGTATTCAAACTAGGCGGTATTTAGTAAATGAGGGATCTAGCTACTTATTCAACTTCTGGCAAAACCAAAATTAAAGGAGACTTGAAGCTTGAAAAGAACTAGTCCATGCTCTCTCTTCATAACTAACTACTAACTAATAACAAAAACTTACTAGCTTACTGCTGGTGGTGAACCACAAAGACGCGATTCATGGTTGTGTTGTCCCGCATCTTTCAAATATGTAATTATAAATGCTTGTCAGTAAGGTACTACGGAAAGAATACAGACCTTGGCTTGTTTTGAGCATGGGGACAAAATACCTGCTGTGCTTTAATGAACACAAAGTATACTTTGAGGAAGTATACTACCAGAGTAATGGTACTGTCTCCAATTAAGATTTGTGTACTTTTATAAAGAACTCTTGGACATTTTAGGAAACCTCATCTGTTGATCATCTATTAAGAATGAAAATGAAGCTGTAATTTCATGAGACTGGAGATAGATGATTTGGAAGGATAAATCTACCAAACCTGGATAATCTATGTCATGTTTGCAAAAAACACGAAAATTCAGCTATTCAATCTGTATCTACTGTGGTTAAAAGAGTCATAATACTTAACTCATAAGAACAATGCTGTTAATCTTTCTTTATTTTATTGGTTTGTGTGAAATGAAATTAAATGGTTCCTGTAATTCAAACAAAAGAATGGGAGTTGTTGATATTTTTCTGTCCTGATTCTTTTGTTGTTAGATGTTTCAATCTTCCCTTGCTTGTAACTTAATGCCTACGTCTTGTGTACCTTTTTACCTTCAGAAGCTGACAAAATATTTAAGAATCAATGAAGGAATTAATTTTTAAAGAGAGAATACAATAACAGGGTTTTTTGTATGCTTCCTTTATGTCTCACACTTATATGGCCATCTTACACCCTTTTTAAAAGTCAGCATTGTTTTAATGTTCATGTAATTATTCATTGATTTACACTGCTTGGACTTAAATGTTTTTAGTAGTAGTAGTGTAGCCCAGTAGTAGTGTAGCCCAGATTAGATTTCAAATGAGGGCTCAGATTTTCCGTTTGTGGCTTAATTTCTGACTGAGCTACACAGTTCCTGCTCAGTTGTGGGTGATTCTAATGAATCCTTCTGTGGAGCCTTTCCTATTAATAAGGATGTTTATGTTTTTCTGTGTTGATACAAGTGTTGTGAAGATAATATCAACAAAGATTTCATGTAAAATCATTGACATAGCACCATAAGGAACTTTATAAATATCCAAAGTCTTCCCCAGTGAAATGAATGCTCTAAGAATGAATGAATGCTCCAAGTATATTTTGGTATTTCTTTGGTGTTACTTATTTTTAAAAACTTGTATTCATAATGCCATCTGGTTTCTTTTTTTGTTTGATTATATTCACCTTTGGTCTTTCAATGTGATTTTATTACCCAAGTGCTGAACAGAGTAATTTGCTTCCACTGTACATTCTGCAAGGACTTAGCAGTCATACCATCTTCTCCTGAAATTAGTTTTTTGCATTCTCCAGATCAAACACTTTTTGCTAATGCTTTAGTTGTATTTTTAGCATTTTATTTTAGTTTGGTAGGCAACTTATAAAGGAGATTTTATTATGCTTTACATGCCTTTGTGCTGTTGAAATATTATCTACCTGATTTTTAATAAAATTCTAAAAAGCTGTATCAACTAAAGTATGAACCAAATTCTTGAAGAGCTACTGAAGTGAAGATTTCCACTTATTTCACTAAATGACTTTCAGAATAAGAATGCAGTTCTAAATTTGCAGAGTCAACTATATGTTATGTAAGAACTAAAGTGTTTTACAACCTTATGTCATAACAGAGCAATGAAAGAAAAGAACTAGGGTTGCACCTACAAATTCTTTATCTTTTCTGCATTTGATTATTTCTTGCAGTTGCAACAATGGTGACTTTCTTAAGTTACTGTTAGAATGTTTTTTTCCACGTGGGATAAAAAGAAGTGCATACCCTATTATACTTATTCCTTTTAAAATGGAGTTTGGACTATATATATGTGTTACCTACAATCAAAAAAGAAAAAGCCGGAACCGGATATTTTGTACAACAGGGCATACCCAGAACCGGATTTTTCCATTTTATAAGGTTAATTAAATAGGATATCTAACAGATACATTCAATAGGCGATTCAGATGCCCCAGTAACCCACCCCTGGCTCAACCTACCCTTGGAGTTGGTCTGAGGGCTTCTTTACCCCACTTCTTGTTATGACTTCGCAGATTCTGCTTGTAAAACACAATGTTCTTCTTGGCGGTCCTCATCCTGACAACAAGACAAAACAGTACTTCCAGGAATGTATTATAAGCTTAGCTTATTAATCTAAAAGCTAGGGGGAAAGGGTAAGAAAAGTACTGGATCTACAGCCACACATTAGCAATCTACAAAGCTACAAATATATGACAAAATATATAAAAAGCTTATACCCATATATGTATACACACATGTTAGTATAGATCTCATAAATACATAAAAGTATTTTAAAATCAGATGTGATACATTGTAGGCAAAAATAATTTGTTATTGTTTTCTACAGTTTATTAAAACCAGAGGTCATCTCACTGAAACTGATTTCAAAATATTGTTTAGATTCCTTCAAGAGAAGAATCACAAGAATCACAATATACCAAAGAGTAGGCACTAAATTAATTTCTCCTTGTCCAAGAAGTGTCACCATTTAATTTACACAATGGAGTTTTAAGTCCATTGACACTGACACACAAGAATTGTGTTTCAATAAAGATATTATTTTCCACTCCCAAGAACACAGATATTCTAGAAGAGAAAAAA
>VZRN01004184.1:668262-767521 GCA_013397935.1 Dasyornis broadbenti
CGGCACAGCTGCAGCGAGCTGCCCTCGCCATGTCGGTGGCCGGGCTGAAGAAGCAATTCCATAAAGCCACGCAGGTACCGAGCCCTTTCCCCGCGCGTGGGGTGCGCTCGGCTGCGACTGCCGCCGGCGTGTGCGTGGGCATGCACGGGTGTGCGCTGTGCGGGGTCGTGCGCGGGTCTCCGTTCGAGTGAGCGCACGGTCAGCGGCTTTGCGCGGGTGCTGTGCCCGGTCATGCGTGATGAGTGAGCGTGCGAGGGGCCGTGTGTCCGCACGGGGGTGAATGTGCACGGCGGGCGGTGGGGCTACACGGGTGTCCATCTGCGGAGGGCCGGGGCTTGCGGGGCCGCCGCACATCCCCCGCCCGGCCCCGGCCCCGGCCCCGGCCGTGTTGCGGCAGCGGCAGGGGCTCCCGGAGTGCGGGAGTAGCTCCTGGGCTGCGCTGTCCTCCCCGCTTAGAGCCCGCGGGGGCAGCTGCTGGAGCAAATACCCGCCGCCAGCTCGGATCTTCCCTGCCGAGGTTTGTGCACCGTGTTTCCACAGGCGTTGTTTTAGCCTGACTTTGGGAAAACAGCAATAAACATGACCTTTTTGTATTGTGGGTCCAGACTACGGCTGAAATCCGAGTAATGAGGTTTGGTTCTGTTGCTTTAGGCATGGTATGATATTGCAGGAAGGTCAGGGTGAGTGTTTCAACAGTCTTAGAGTTGTTTCATAATACAAAATCTGTTACAGTCTGCAAGGGTACAGTTTCTGACTCAGTGTGCTTTGGGGATGAATCTAAAATGGTTTCATAGAAGTCAGAGGAATTCCTTTGGATTTAGAGATCTGACAGCAAGACCCGTGCAGTGAGGTTTTTTTTTTTTTAATTAAGGGTTTTTTTTTTTTTTTTCTGTTTATAACTAGATACAAAATCTCCAGTTATGTCCTACTACTTGCCATTGCAGACATCTTCAGGTAGCAGTCTTGGTCCCTGCAAGCAGTCTGTAGATGCAGACACACAAGACACATTCAGCTGTTAGACTTTTCAACACCCGTATATTTCCCTTTCTCATGCGTCTCATCTCTTGTGCATTATGGGGAAGTGTTCCCTGAAAGAATGATCCTTAATCCAAATATTTGTCCAAATTCTGATTTTCAATACCTTGCAGTTACAGCAGTACCCATTATAACTCTGAATGCAGTGGGTTATGTCAAGTCCTGCATGGGTGCTTGCAGGCATTGGATAACACCGTGTCTCACCTCTCATGCCACATTGTGCTGCATCACTGGTAAAATAAGCCTCACAAGAAAACTGCTGCCCTCAAGACTGATGCTGTAAGGAGCAGGTAAGGGTGCCTGAGCCCATCCTGCAGTGCCCATCTGCTGCTGCTACTTGGTTGTTTCTTCCCCCACTGCCTATAGTGCTATCAGAAGCCCAGAAATCATCACTACTGCACTGAATTCTAGTGCTGAAAATAAGGTTTTCAGTGTCTGTGCCATCCATGTTTAAGAAGCAGGCAAACTGAAGTTCACTTTTTAATAGTAGAAGTCTCAGTTCTCCATTATTGGAGCAAATGAGAATGCATCTGCAGCAGCAGAGGTAAACATCTTTTTTTTGAGGGCGCATAGTGTGAAAGGTCTGTGCATGCTGTTTTGCCCTTCAGATGACTCTCTCACACTGACTGTCAGCAGTACTGTCATTTAGAAGGAAGGAAAAGTTTTGACTGTCTGGAACAAAAATATTAAGTCTCTGATGCCAGATTTAGCAGACTGACATCCAATGACCCAAGGATTTTTGGCCCCAGCCTTGACTTTCACAGTTTGTTTTCATGCAGGCCATGAAGACACATTCATGTATGAGAATGACTCACAAGTATTTTGAAGACAGAGCTGTTTATTGGCTTGTTTGCTTTATGAGTGAGAAATCCAGGACGTAGTTGTGCTGACCTTGCTCTAGGGAGTAATCCTTTTGACTAGTGATTAAACCGCAGGTGAAATAAAGATTGACATTGCTGGCATGAATGAAGCTTTCCAGATAGGACCAGAAAAACAGGAAGTTTAAAAAATTCTAAATTACTGTTTTGGTTCTTGCTCATGTATATGTATATGATATCAAGAACACATCTGGATTGTTTTATACAATGTAAACATTTTATTTAATTTCATTTATTGTTTTCTGACTTGTAAAATGTAAAACTAATGTGCATGAAGTAGTGACAGTTTAGAAGCCATGCTGAAAAAGTTAATGCCTGTCAAATTTCATGGACCAACTGCAACGGCAGTGAGTCATTGAAAAGCAGGAGGATACTCTGTACCTTCTGGAATGAGTCAGGTGTTCACCCTTTTGCCATTCCGAAAAACTGATGGTTTTGCCTCTGTGTAAAGTTTAGAAGTCTTCCTGAGTTTGTAAAAGCAGGGTGAGTCTGGAAGTCCTGACTTTAATACAGAATTGCAAGATGTTAGACTGACCAGTGTGGAGCAGGTTAGATTATTCATTTACTTCTAATACCTAAGCAGCTAAAGCACCTGAGAAGGAGAAATAAGGCTATATGAATGTCAATTTACTGCTTTAAATGCATCATACATCCTGAAGTTAGGAAGATTGATCTAAAGAGTGTTTTTTCAGAAATGGACAATGAAGTGCTGTGCCACCAAATGGTCCCTTTTTCTTTAGGCAGGCAGACTCCTTTGCCAGTCGTGATATTCCAGTGTGACTGGGAGAATATTGCTTCCTACAGGTTTATGTACAGTTTTAAAGCTAGCACAATCACTTTGGGTGCTACAGATTTGACAGTCTAGGGCATTTAAACAGAGTTGTTTTAAAATAGCATGAGCTTTGTTTCCACATGACTGCATTCATTGCATAATATGGCTCTTGTGAGGGACAGTCAAAACTAAGCTTACAGAAAGGAATATTTTCATAGGGGAAGAGATTATCAAAAATTCTGGGAATGGCCACATCTGATGTTCCATTGGAAACAACTGAAGAAATGTGACTGATATTTAAATAGCAATATGAATGTGGTGATTTCAACCAAAAGCCTGTAATATGGCTTATTTTCTACCATTGTATTCTGCTTTTATGATACAATGTGATTAAATCTGTCTCAACACCAAGGCCAAATTAACCACTTTATAGAGTTTTATAGATAAAAAAGTTTGAAAGAAACATCTGTGGAAATTACTTACACTCATGATTGTCAGTAACTTGGTAGATGCCCTGATTTTACGTGGAAAGTACTGTGCTTCCCTCTTTAACAAGGTAACCTGTGAATGGCACAGTAAGAGAATGGCCCTGATGGTTAATAAGAAGCAAGTGAGACTCCTAACTTGCTATGCTATTGCCCACAAAATTCTGTGGCCTTCATAGAAATTCTGCCTTGATTCAGAGCCTATCTACATAGGTTCCCTTGAAAAAAAAAGAGAACATTAGGGCTCATCTGTCTGAATGTTTGTTTAATTCCTTGGTCAGAAGTATGTAAAATGTATGAAGCAATCCACTTACTAACTGCAAATAACCAATTTTTGCTGTTCCATGTTGATATCAATATTTTCCTAAATCTCTAGCACACTCTGTATTCATAATATGTTCCTGACTATCCCACAGTGTTGAGTGGGAGCTGTGTGTACTTTTCCAGTGATAGGATGTCACCTGTCTTTTCCAGCTGACTATGGCTGAAGCTGGACTCACACTGGGTCTGCTTTTCTCCTTCCATGTTTACTCACTGCCTCACCCACCAAATTGCGGTCAGTTCCTGTGTCTCTAAACATACATATGGGAGTTGGTCTGTGAAGTTGGGCAGTGTTATGTTTTTCTTACTGCAAATGCTGTGCCATGTGTCGCTTATGTGGAGCTTAATGAGCTCCCTTCTCATGTGGTGTGGAAACTTGTGAGCAAGCGGAGGAAGGTGGAAGGAGAGCTGTTTGCAGGGTGCTGCGGCACTGAGGACAGTGCCCAACCAGGCTGCTAGAAACCTCTGTCCAAGAGGCATGCACCACTGGCAGTCTGTTGGTTTCTCTCAGTGTGGAGCACTACCTTTTGAGATCAAGGAAAGGGAGCAAATTTTTGGTCTGGAAATAAAGACTATTTCTAGAAAAAATACACTTACTTAGCTGCTGAGGGGATTATTTCCACAGCAGGTAGGGAAATTCCTTCTGTTTGTGCACTCTAGCTTGATTGCCAGATACATTATTCACATTTGGCATCAGTCCCATGCGTCCTTTTATTGATATTCCATAATTGAAAGGATGAAAAATTGATTTTAATCTAAATTGCCCTTTAGTTGGGTACTGTGTAACCCTTTTGAGTTGTTGATGGCTTAAACAGTCTGCACCAGTTTCAAACCCTGTTTCTAAATCTGATTGGAGGAACTGCTGCTTTGTGTACTAAAAGACCAGGGCTTTTTTTTTTTTTTTTTTTTTTTTTTTTTTTTTTTTTTTTGTTTTTTAAGATTTCTCAAGCATCTGTTTCTGTAGTATCTTTCTACCTGATAGATGCACTTTCCATTTTTATGTGTGTGTATAAAAGCTAGAACACTGAATGACACCCATCTCAAAATTTTCTCTCAGTGGTCTCTGGAGGCAAATACCTGTGGATGCTATGCTCAAAATACAGCCTGCACCAGATTTTTGTTTCATATCTTGACTTCCATCTTAGCAGGAATTATTGCATAGCAAGGAAGAACTGGCTGCTCTTGGTCACTCATGCAAAACTGTCTTTAAGTTTTAAATGTGTCCTCGTGACTAGCATACTGATTGATAGCATGCTTCGTAAAGTGACGGAGCAGCATAAGCAGTTTCAATTGAAGGAGATTTTGCAGAGGTTACTGTGCAGAAGATTGTGTAGTTTTATGTAGCAGTTAATTGCAAATTTAAGGGAGGTGTTGGGTTGGTCTAACATATTTCTTGTGAAGGATGGAGGGTTGAGGAGCTTGAACACTGACTGTCATGACGTAGTAGTGCACCGGTAAAGTCTTTGGCTTTGAAAAGCCCAGCAGGAGGAACAGAGTTGAAAATCTGATTTGCAGGCCCCAAGGAGCTGCTGCAACTCTGTGAGTACATCTGAAGAGAAACTGTATGGACAGCATTTAGTGGGAAGTGCCCTTGATGAAGCAGACTCACGGCCCTCTTATCAGTGAAAGTCTGTGGTATGTTCAGGGACAGACAAAACATCCTCCAAACCTTTTCTCTTACAACTAAAAGGTCTTCCTTTTGCTGCTTTCCAGAAACTTCTGTGACTCTGGTTCTCAATTTCTTCTTGCGTAGTGGCCCCTGATTGACAGTGGTGGGGTTTTTACTTTCTTAAATGTATGGAGATATTCAGATAAAAGAAAATCGAGCTACAGCATGGTATTATTGTGATGATGTTTGCCACAGCAGAATTACCTTGCTTTCAGTGCTTATCTAATCCTGCACTTAGTCTTGGAGACCAAATAGTAGAATTTTTATAAGCTGAGGTTATAGCACGCCACAGGAATCCATCCAATCTGTCACAGAAGTGCTAGGAGTTAAAATTATTTTTTTTTTTTTGTCTCCCAAAGTGGAGAAAAAAAAGAAAAATTGCTATTTGCTGTGCATATGTTTTGCACAAGCTTTCCTTTTATGGAGGCTCTACAGACCTGCATGATAGAAAATGAAAAATTAGAAGTGGTTGTTTGAAGTTCAGCATATTTTCAGTTTGTCTGTAGATGTAAATCACTGTGATGGACCCAGACAGAATGATTCATGGGTATGTAGTTGCACTTGATGTGATGATGTTCTTGTGTCCATGATAGAGGACATATCTTTATAAATAAGCATCTTTCATTTTTAAATTTTTTTATACTGTAGACCAAAATTGGACTGACGTAGTTGTTGCAGCATCATATGCTTCACACTGAGTGAGCAGTTTGCTCTCACATTCTTTGCCCATCATCATTCCTCCACAGAAAGGGAGTGTTATTTGATCCCAGCAAAGGTGCTGCTGAGGCAGCAGCGGTATAACCTTGTGGTTTGGTGTGATGCCAGAGGGCCTTCAGAAAGAACAAGAAATTCAACCACTCATTTGGCTATTGGGCCTCCTACTGCGGGAGGGCTGGAGAATTGAATGCATATCTATTTCAGAATAGGTAGGTGCCACTAGCTAGGATTCTTGTCAGCACTGATGTTAAGTTTCATTAGGCTGTGTTTTGGTCCTGTGTTCCTTGGATTTGTTATCACTGTCAAAAGGGGATACTATGCTGAATCTTTTGTGAATAGAAATTCTGAAACAGAGAAAAATACTGGCTTTCCCTGCCTTTTCCCCCTCAATTCTGTGGCAGCAGAACTCTTCACACTGTTAAAGTGTTTACATTCCTCTCTGCCTCCTTCATATTTTTTGGTGGATTTCAGTTTGATGTTTATAATAACTTTTGTTATTAAATATCAATTGTTACTCTTTTTAATTGCCTAAATTCCAGTTTCTATTGGATGCAAAAGGTCTTCAAATCTGAAAAGAGTTTATCTAAACATTTTTATATAGGGCTTCATTTTCACCTTTGTGTTATGAAATTCAGTGAGTGTTGTGCAGAAACACCAAAGATACTATTTGTCTTTCAATTTAAGGTGTCCTTAAGCACTAGACATCATTTCTGTTCTGCTTCTGTGGGAAAGAGTGCAACTACAATGAAACGGGATAGTAGGAGAACATGTTTCCTTAGAGATGAAAACTGGGGTTTTTTTTCTCTAGAAAGAAAATTTTCCTGCAAATTATTGTTGATTTTGTCTTTTACGACTTTCAGTAGACTAACAGGACTTGCTCCTTTAAGCAGCACTAGACAGTTAGA
This sequence comes from Dasyornis broadbenti, assembly GCA_013397935.1. Lineage (NCBI taxonomy): Eukaryota > Metazoa > Chordata > Aves > Passeriformes > Dasyornithidae > Dasyornis > Dasyornis broadbenti. The sequence continues at coordinate 675,045 of VZRN01004184.1, forward strand.
TATTTTTGCTGAGTTCTCTTGCAATCTGTACACTTTTCAGCTTTAAGGTATGTGCCAGAAATTCCTTTTCATGCAAAATCAATCTAGATGCAGCCAACCAATTAATAATTCATAAGGTATAAATGTCAGAAATAAATAGTGTTTGCCTTTCCAGATGAGTCACTTAGAACTTGTCTGTCTTGGAAAGTTACGGCATCATAATCTAAGGGCTGGATTGGAAGTGCTGCAATTTTGCAAGTATAACTCAGAAATGTATGGGTTTCTTTCTGCCTGTAGAAAAACAGTTTTTCAGCTTAATTGGGATTTTTTTTTGAAAAGGGAGTTGAGGACATCAGACTAAGACCCATCTTTCCACTGCAAAGAAGGTGTTTGCACAGAACTGGCTGAGGCATTAGAGATGACCAGTTAATTTATTTTTCTCTACTAATTCACCAGCTTAATTTTTTTTTTCTCTAGGAATGTTATCTTTGTCATCCAAACACAGTTAGCTAAACTGTGTTTTGCTTCAGTTGAAGTGAAAGGGGGTTTCAGTACTGAGGGCCAGGTCCTAACTAAGTCTTCTGTTGGTTGCTTCATCCCATTTCTTGCATTGGCCAGGAATTTAGTTTTACTTTCAAGTGTTATGGAAGGAATTAAGAACTTTTAAAACAGAGTTGAGGCATGAAGAGTGTTCCAACCAAATGCAAATGTTTTAGGAACAAAGAGGTTTGAATGTGGAAATGTGTCTTGATGTGCAGAAAAACCATAAGTGCATGTTTACTGGTTAGACTCCATCATCCAAGGAGCCTTTCACTAGTGTTAACAAATGGAAGTTTGTCTTTCAGGAAGGATGGTTGGATCTTATGTTATTATTTACAGTCTAAATTTGGGGTTTAAATATGAACGTAGTATTTTGAGGCTGGCAGGGAATCTTCCTTTTTCACAGAATTGCTGAGAAATGTACTGCCAAATATGAGGAAAATTCACCACTGTCAGAAGTGGATATGGCTGTTGCAAGCAGTAAACATAATATGCCTTTCTTCTAGACTGTCATAAGTATAGACCAGTAAACTCTGAGTTTCTGAATCATAGGAAGATGTAATTGCTAAAAGATGAGGTAGGCTTATGTAAATTTTATAAATCTTTGGCTTTTTAATGCAGAAAAATTTATTTTCCTCTTTCAGACCTTCTCTGTTTTGTTTCACCTATGTAAGTTGCTGCAAAAAAGGCATATAGCAACAAAAGTTAAGCTTTGCATGGTAGGAATGGGATTGTCTTACTAAAGAGAAAAAGACCCAAAAATATATAAAATATCAAAATATATAAAATATCAAAAGGTAAATAACTTCTTTTTCTTTTTTTTTACAGTGTTGTCATTCAAAATATGTAAGTCAGAATGATTTTGTACCTATGACTTTTCAAAGGCCTGAATTGGCATGTTTTAAGAAGTCTGCATTTTTATGGCCAAAAACCTGTAACACTTGAAATAGAATACCAAAAGCCCTACAGCTTCTGGAAAGTATCCTGGTTTTTTATTTAACAGTAGACATGGGTGGGAGTAAAATACCAGAAAGGAAGATGAGGATGAAAGAGTGGAGAGGTCCACAACAGGAGTCCTTGAAAACTGAGCAGAGGCAAATTCTCTGCTGTGGTGTGTATGGGGAAATGACTGGAGAGAGAAGGAACGGCAGTTGTTGGTGAATGAAGCTAGCACTTGCTATTTTGTGCTTTGTTAGCCTGTTATATCCAGGGTCCTCAGTTCCTGGTCTGGACACAGTGATAGTGTGTGTTGTTCCAGCCCAGAAAAAAAGATGACAGTGTTCCCAAGGCACATACAACTTAAGTAGCACCAATGGGTTAACACGGTCAGCATGAATTTAATGGTGTCCATCCGTATAGGTGGAATCAAATGTGACTAACAAAGGAAAAAGCCAACATTGTTCCTTGCATGACAACCCCAGCTGTTGCAGATTTCCTGTTTCACAAGGAGGAAGAATAAGGAAAAGGCAATACTCCTCTGCTGCTCTGATTTCAGGATAGTCTCTTAACCAAAACTGCTGGACAGCCACTGAAAAATAAAATCTCCATGACTTAGGGCTTTTTCCTTTCCCTGGGAGAGTTTGCTGCTCTGAGTAGACTGGCAGAGCCTTTATGTTTTGTGTATGGAAAGTTTCCCCAGTGCTGGCTGCCAAAGGTTCTGCTAGGTTTTGATCAGCAAAGTCCCCGCTTCAAATCGGTGACTCATTCAAATAGTTCGGTGAAGCTCAGAACTCTCCCAGGCAGAAGCTGAGCTCTGGGTTAGCGTATTCCTGGGGCTCCCTGCAGTGCCGTGACGTGCTGGGGCCTGAGGGGCTGTCAGGGACTGCAAGTACCCAGCCAGGCTGCAAAGGCAGAATGCGGTAACAGGTACTGGCTGTGCAGATGCATAGCTTTTCCTGATGAAAGGCAAGATTGTCCCAGTGTCTCTTGCTTCTCCTTAACCCTGAAGGAGGGGGAAGACCCTCCTCCTTTAATGTGAGAAAGCAATTGCTGCAGACTCTCAGGGTGAGTTTCGGTGTATCCGAAGGGAAGGACCTGTCCTGCTCTGTGCTGCTCAGTGCATATCATAAGTGACTAAATCAAATACATTCTCCTTCCTCAGAACAACATAAGTCTCTGGATGTGTGCGGCTGTGGCACTTGAGCACTAGGGCGTCTTGACTGACGCCCTAGTGCTCCAGCAGGAGCTGGGGTGTTGGCTGTCTTGTTTCTCGATGCATGCCCTGAATGTATTGGCAAAGAAAGGAGCCGAGCATGCATGGGTTTGGGTTTCTGACTGGGGCCTACGTGTTCCACTGCAGAATCTATTCTAATAATAAAACAAGTTTCTGAGATAAAACCAAACTGGAATGTGGATGGACTTCTATTTGAAAATGTCTGCCAGACTATAGGAGAAAATTCACGTGATGCCCAAGGGCTGGCCTTACATGCATTTCTTTTGGGCTGATAGGTTAATTGCTGATTTACTCCTCTTAAGAACAAGACAATTCCCCAAATCACGTGTATAAACAACTTTTATAAAATACAGGCAGTCTTCCTGAGTAGATTTGAAAGCTTCTCTAGAGACACACAGACATGGTGCTGTTATATCTTCTTCCTTGTGAAAGACTCTTTCTCTCTCTTCTGGCACAGCACATTGGAGCAAGAGAGATTTGAAAATTTAATGAAGCTGCAATAAAACAGCCTATTCTAGCTCCATATTTCTCTCATTTCTGTTTGCAGATTAACTGCATGTGTGCCCAGGGAAACTTCTTGACCTACAAACAGATCAACTGCTGTAGACTTTTTTTTTTCCTGATTTCCTCCTGATATTTCTTTAAAACCTTTGGAAGATATTGTTATAATAAATTGTATTTCCTTTAAAAGCTATATTAATTTTCTTGCAATAAAATTAAAGTTGGGAAAGTAAATTAAGCAGCTGAGGGAGAAGCCATGGATGTCAAATGAGCTGTTTGTTAAAGAATGAAGACAAGAACAGGAGAATAAGCAACAGCTTTGCAGATGGCTGAGCTAGAGGGCTCAGGGCTAGAAACTTAGGGCTTTTGAAGCATGTGATGGAGCAGGTAGCAGGGAGCTACAGCAAGAGGGAAGAGTGGGATAAGATGTTGTCTTTGTATGCTGTGTTTTAGTAATTTTATTAGCACTACTCAGAGGATTTAACAGAAGAGCATGTGAGGAATGTTTATTTTTTCATATTTGCTATTGCACCACACACCATGGCTGTATCACTATCGGAAGTCATCAGGTGTCGGTATGTCCATTTCCTGGCCTAACACTGTTGCCCTTGAGAGTGACTGGGTTTGTGGTTTTAGGTTTGAGATGTGAAATATTGAAGCTTAGCAGCATTAATAAGCATGGATGAGATAATGCAAACTTACTCCGTAGTATTCCCAGGTGAGAGATGAGAGTGTTTTAAAATGTCCCATTTTTGCTTTCATAGGCTTGCCTTGGAGGTTGCTTTCTGTACCTTGAAGAAGAAAATAGTTGTCATTTCTGGTACCCTATGCTAAGCCACAGGGAAGACTTGAGAGAAAGGTGTAGAAAGTCTGTCCTATCCTATCACAGATAACTTAAATCTCTGAAAAAAAAAAAAAAATCCCAGGGAGGAGTGGAAGTGGTGGCAAGGGGAATGATAAACTAAAGTATATTTACAGGTACTTTATTTCCTGGCACAACCCTCCTCAGCCTGTGCCAATAGGAAAAACTCTGCAGTGCCCTCTTCCCAGTTCCCACATCTCAGCTGCAAAGTGACCAGGAGGGCAGAAAAAGTCACGTTTTGTTCTTTCTCTGTACCATCCTTCAACATCTGAGGAATTTCTGGCAAGGTTTGTGGGCTTAGTTTCCTCTGCAGCAGATCAGCGTGAGCAAGGAGCTGAGACATACGCTGTTAATTCATTGTTTATATGACTGTGACTCCTTGGCTCTACTGAAATAACCTGTTTGGTTAGAAGGCTGAAAAGGTTGGGTTTTGTTCTGATACCACATTTATTTTTAAACAGCAAGAGGCCTGTCATTAACAACTGCTCTAAATTATAAAACAGTGTAGTATAGTTCTTAATTCTTTAGTGTAATATTTTAAAAGGTGGATAAATCAGTTAATGAAAGCAAAAAGCATTTATGTATTATCAAAGGTTTTGCAAGCAAGCAGTGCATAATCAAGATTTAGAAAAAATTTCCCAGTATTTTGTTTCCAAAGGGGACTTGATATGTGCAATGGAGGTGGGTCTGGTTGTTGATATGAAACATTCACTACTGCATGTGGTATATGCCTCAACTCAGCAGCAAGAAAACGTTCTACAGACTAAATTCCGCAGATCTGGGTATTTTTGCTCATTTATCTTAAGCATTCAGAGGTAGTTTTTAACTAAGCTTTTTAAAAATAATTAATAATAGTGTTTTAGCAGCATATAATCCCAAACATTAAGGACACATTACAGAATCCAGATGTTTTAAAATTTGTAATGCAAGAACAAAACCTAATGTTTTGTTATAACCCTGAGACTTGAGAGTTGTGAGGGGGAAACAACACATAAGAGCAGGCAAATGGTAGGCATTGCAAAGAGCAGCCAATAATTCCTCTGAGCCATTTTGCCTCCTTAAAGTTTACCTCCTTTGAGAGCTGTTCCAGTTTAAAATGTGTACGAGATCTTTGACAGTGTGGGATTGTGCCCCTCCCGCTTGCTTTCTTTCAGATGGAGGGATGTAGCAGCTGACCTGAACTTCTGAGGCAGTGTCTATGTTGGAAAGTCACACAGTGCAAAAGGCCTGTGAAAATTGCAGGAAATAATCCAGTTCCAGCCAGGCTTTTCTATATCATGTCAATATTTAAAGTTTTGTTTTCACACAGCTGTGACAACCTCTCTGTTCAGCTGATGGGCTGACTTGACTTTTAAATTTAGTAAATTGCTTGTCTACTATTAACTTCCTTTGCAAGCAAGGGGGTTGGTAGATGCAAGAAGAAAACATCTTCCACACAGAAAAGAATAATAGATCATGTAGATTTATGGACCAAGAGGGCTGTATTTTAAGAAATGGTGTAACAGTGAACAGATATGGCAGAGCAGTTTTCTTTACCTTCATCGCATTTTAAAGAACTAGGTTATATTATCTGAGGCAAACGTATGTGGGGACTGTTACAGAGACATGAAATACCAAGAGACCAGGATGGAACTCCTGAAACACTCCCTGTAATCTCTGGTGGTCTTGGTAGCAATGCTGTCCTGCCATCTAGGAGTGTCATCTTCAGGTGATTTGAGGCACTGGCAACCATGCTACAGCATTGATTGTTCACATCTCCAAGGTTTGGATAATGCAAACCAATTTGGAGACTGGTGAGGAACCATTTCTGTGCTCTATTGTGGGTTGATGTCTGCTTTAGTCGGCCTAAGAAGTGAAGGATCCTTAACCATTTCCTGTGCACCCAGACAGAAGCTAAGCAGTAGATAATTGTGGTAACCAAAGGATCCATACTGACGGTGCAAGGTCTGCTTGGGATTCCTTTCCCTGCATTGCATCACTTTTGTCTCACCAGGATGCAGAAGTTGTGACAGTGGAACAGCAGCTGCAAACTCATGAGGAAACTGTGAATTCATGATCTCTGGGTATGCCAAGGAGGGTGGCTATTATAAATGTGGTCCTGAAGGCAAATGTCTATTCATCCAGCTTTTGTTTGCTGTTATATACATATTTGTATTTTGTTGATCTCAGCCATTGCTCTCATGCAACCAGAACCCAGTGACTACAGTGGTGTATGATGTTGACTGATGCTGGTCTTGCTGAAGATACATACTGTGTAATTCTGACTTGCTAATTTATCCAAGTGTGCAGCGCTAGTGAGGAATGCTACTGCCATCCCTTTTTCTTGTCAGTGATTTGAAATTCATTGTTTTAAAACCATGCTTTTCAGACAAAGATAGACTCATGATTTCTCCTTGACATGACAGCTGTGGTTTTGCTGTTGATCAAGTAATCAATGGGACTGGAAGATCTGATGAATTTAATCTACACTCAACAGGCAAAGCTCATTGCAGGAAATGAAACATTTTAGGTGAGTATTAGAAGACCCTGCATTCTGCATTCTTCTGAAGAGTCAAGAACATGGTGCCTCCTGGCCTCTGGAGGCTTATCTTTCTAGATACTTCCAGTAACTTCTGCACTTCATCAGAGCCATGTGGCATGAATTTTAATCACCTTCATATTCTTCCTTTCCACTGCAGCCTATTTTTGGTGTGTGGTAGGAGAAAGATGGGGACATCCCGTACATGTACGTTATTTTTAAGGCCTTATATTTAATTTCTTTGTAGAGTTGAAGATTTAAATTAAAAGAGTGTATTTGGAAAGATAAATTTTCAGCATTGAGAAGGAATTGATCATAATTCATCATCTTTTTAAAATTTGGGCTGTTCAGCTACACTTTCCCAAAGTTTGCGCAAAAGCTTGTGCAACTGTAATTGTAACAAATACAGTTTCTCATGAATAATACTTTAATCAATCAGGGAATTTATAGTTTTTTAGTGTATGCGGGTGAGAGCCACTCTCTATTTAAACTGATTGGTGTACCCCCTATTTAATCTTAGCTTTGCTCATGTCGTTATATGTCTGTCTGGTTCTATAGGGTCATTCTCATCTCTGGAGCCATGCTTGGTAGGGGCCTGTGGACGGCAAAACTTTCAAGGCTGCGTGGACTTTTGAAGTTTTCAGAAAGCCCTCTTTGTTACAGAGAGCAGTTGTGTAAAGTGGATAGTTGGGGTTTTTTTTTCATTTAAATCTTCCTAAAGCAAATGTCATCTTTGGTGTACTTTACTGTCATGCTGTGGGAAGGATGCTTTTCTGTACTTATGCAAATAGCCTTTGTGAGAGCTCTGTTACTTCTGTTTACTTGTGTTTTTAGGGCTGTTACAATTTTTCTTCCGTGAGACCTAATGATATCACTGAGCAGCATTACAAGTTATCTTCATTCTTTAGTATGAACTAATCAGTTGCACAGAGTTGTGCAAGGAGGGGACCTCAACCCGAATAACTTGTGTTGTATTTTTTCAGTGGAGTGTTCAACGGAGTTGCATGCAGCAGAGGTCCAAGATCGTATGTCTAGCTAACAACACAGAGATTGCTTTGCCTTCAGACTGCTATAGCTGATGCTGCAAATAACTAAAGATCGGTGTATTGCAGTGGCATCCTACATATACACCCAGCCCTCTGCCTGTGTCCTTGCTGCTGTGAGGACAAAACCAGACAAAACAGACTGTGACAGACACTTTCTTTATACACGTCCTTCAGAATGAACATATACTAACTTGGTATGTCCAGTTTTATATCTTGATTTCTTGAGTGATTTATTGCAAACTAGCTGTCCCTCTGAGACTAACCAAGCTTTGCCTGTTTTCAGATGTCTTGGTAGTTGTCTACTTCTGGGGTGACGTGTATGTGGCAATTACTCTTCCTCTCTTCTGGTCCTTATCCTCTCTCAGGAACTGTGAAACTCCTAGGAGCCATATAAATACATAACTTGCGCTTGCTTTTTTACACTACAAATGTATTTGAGTTTATAGCATTTCTTCTGCCCATATAACCTGATTTTTTCCTGCTAATTTCACGTACTCACTCTCTGTGGAATGACTTGTGAGTCAGTCTCTGCTTCTCTGCATTTGGATATGAATTTGGAATTCTTGAATCCAGTTAGAGTCTCCCTGTAGACATGCAAGCCTTTTTCATTTCATGTTCTTCTGATTTACTTGTCCTTGTGGAATTAGCAGTGAAATTACTGCAGTGCATCCCCATTCACAGATCTGTATATGATTATGTATCAAGCAATCCCAGCCATTAGGGATGTGAATGTATCACTCAGACAAAGGACACACGTGATTTTGTGTGCATGTGATTTTGTGTACATTTATTTATGTATCAGCATAGGAGATATTTAGGTATAGGAACCCTACCTGTGATAATCTGAAGTTCCTCTTTAGGCAGTGAAGTGGTACATCAGAGAGAATGACTAGCTATTGTTACCATCTGACCAGTGCAGTATATGTGAAAATGGTGCGTCCATTGTATATATGTGTGGTGCAAACATAAGCAAAAGGGCAGATGTGGATACTAGCAGAAAAGAGATCAGCAAGCTTTTTGTAGCAAACTTAAGCCTGAGCATTCAAATCAAGGGATGAAAGTGGCTTCTGAAGTGATAATTAATATTTTATATTTTATATCCAAGTAGCAAATCATGGTAGTTTAATGAGACAAGCAGTACTATTTTGATACGTAGTGTAGTCAGCTGTGAACATTTAAAAATCATGAGGTGGGCCATTATGAAACTGAGAGTCTGAATTAAAAGCATGATTTAAAAAGAAATACACTGGACTGAGTTTGCATTGATTTTGATTTGAAACTTTGTGTGTTCACAATTCCAAACCTTTCAAGAAGTATAGGGGCCAAATGTTTAGTTTAAAATTCCATGAAGTAGATATTTTCAAGTAAATTGTTTGCCTCCAAGTTCTGGAGCTTTTATGGAAATAGTAAATAAAATTGCAAGATTTCAAAGTAAAAAAACCACAGACATTTCATAATCAATATAGTGAATTCCTCTACAGACTAAGTGTAGTATATAGCCTTTTCCTCCCAGCGTTGGTATTGGGATAATGACCTTCTCAACAAGTGATGTCAGCTGCTCTTTGTAAGTCTTTCTCTGAAGATCTTTCACCCCCTTGGTCACCCTCCTCTGGACAGACTCTAATAGTTTGATGTCCTTGACCTGAGCTCCCAAAACTGCACAGAGAACTTGAGGTGAGGCTGCACCAGCACAGAGTAAAGAGGGACGATCATTTCCCTTGCCTGGCTGGCGATGCTGTGCCTGAGGCACCCCAGGACATGCTTGGCCCTCCTGGCTGGCAGGGCACTGCTGACTCATATTCAGTTTGCCATCAATCCAAACTCCCTCGTCTTTCCAAGGGGCTGCTTTCCAGGCTCTTGTCCTCCAAATTCTATGTACAACCTGGATTATCCTATCACAGGCAGTGAATCCAGCACTTACTCAGTTTAATGTTGGTGATTGCCCAGCCCTCTAGTTCTATCCATATCTTTCTGTAAGGCCTGTCTGCCTCTAAGAAAGTCCACAGCTTTTCCTCTTTTGGTAACATCAGCAAAGTACTTAATATACCTTCAATTTCTGCATCCCGATAATTTATGAAAACATTAGAGAGCATTGGCCCTAAAACTAAGCTCTGTGAAGCACACGGTTGACTGTCTGCCAGCCTGATGTGACCCCATTTACTGTAAGCCCTACCCATCAGTCAATTTCTCACCCAACGTTATAGACTTTCCTAGCTGCATGCTGGACATTTTGTCCAGAAGGCTACTGGGAGAGTATATTAATCATGCATAATGAATGCTTTCATTAAGTACTACACATCACGTCCTCTCCATTAGATAATATGTTTTAACTATTTATGTTCACAACAGAGCATAAAATTTCTTTAGCCAGTTCTTAAGAACATTAAATAAATTTTCCTAGAGTCCTCTATAAAACTTGCAATAAATCTCACCTCTTCTAGTTCTACTCTGTGAATTGTTTTCCCATGTCTAAAACTGCAAAGATGACTCACTTGTGCTAGGTGATATCTTGACCCCTGTGAAGCAGCTTTATAAAAACAGAAGTATTGCAACAAATTTTTTCTCCCCTGAGAGAGAGAGACAGCTGCAGATACTCTGCCTACAGAGTGTTGTTCAGAGACAGAGGGAAAGGTAGGCTCTAGCAAAACAAGGGTCACTGCACATACCGATATGGAAATATTAGTATGTGGCACTGACAAATAACTGTGCTTGCTGTATTAACAATATGCTGGGATTAAAGCCACTATGAAGCTCTTACAAGTAAAATGAACTATAGAAGAAAAAATTGCTTTGCCTCTTCTGTGTGAATGGCTTTTTTTAGCAGAGGTCTGGAGATCAGAGCTCAAGTCGTTTCCCAGCCAACATTTAGCTGTGTTATGGCAAGTAGGCAGTGTAGATCTGCCTGAATGGTGGGTGTGAAAAAGGAAGAACAGAAGGTTGGTCATGTATTCATGCTGGCCAAAGAGCCTGAAGCAATAATGGGTTATGAGTAAGCTTAAGGGGACGACCAGGCTGCAGAAGGCTGCTGAGGGGTACAGTGTCTACCTCTGTTGTGGGGATCAATGTGGCTCCTTCAGGTTCTTGAAGGATGCGGGACCTGGTCTTCAGGTACTGTGCAGTGAACAAAATATTTGGCTTCCTGAAACATTCCATTATGCTTACAGATTTTTCATCTAGGCTTAAGGTTTTGATTTAAGGCTAGGAAGACAGATGTAACATTGAAGTGAATATAAGCTTTTGGCATAGATATTTATACATAAGATATCAAACATTTATGTATAGGCACTTTCTGTAGCTTAATTACTTTCAACTACAGAAGGTATTTTAAGGTTCTATATGCATTGACTGCATGTGGACATTTAAAGCTCTTAGTATCCTAATTTTTATTATTAATTTATTATAGTGTATTATACAACTTCTGTTTTATGTAATTTGGGAAAGAAAATAATTATTTTTCTAATTCAAGTTCTGTACATTGATTGTCTTTGAACTTGATTTCTCAAATAAGTGGTTCTTAAGCTACTTCAGATATGTTGAAGAATGTTCAAAACACAAAGACTTCTAAAATTTGGTGAGGACTTGAAATAATATATCCAGTGATGACGCCAGCTACTGTGGCTGCAGTAGGAGCAACTGTTTGTGATTCTGAGGGAAAAGATAAGTCAAACTGAAAGGTTTACAACATCTTCTTTCATTGCTAAGTGATAATTGAACAATAGTTAAAGCCTTGTTAGTCCAGTGGTATATTTAAAGCACAGATATGTATGGGAGATTAAGTATGTGTAAGTGCAATACAAATTCACTGTTAAGTGCCAAAATCAGTGTTTCATCTTTTTGCTGGCTGATTTGTCCTGCAGAGATTGTTCTTGCTAATAAGTAATCACATTATACAGGAGTAATGTTTTAACAGCATCTATAAAAGGCAGCAGGTTTTGCTAAGAAATACAAATTTTCGCAAAATTTTTGACAAGTACTGATAAACTGTAACATTTATCAATGAGATGTAGAGTATGTAATAGAAAGTCCATGTAAGAATTTGATTGGGGAACAGAAGTTTCAGTTTGTGTTTCAAGCAGTCTGTAAGCCAGGGTTTCATTGATTTTCTACTCTTCTTTCTTAAACAACTTCAGTTTCTTAGAGTAGAAGAGGTTATTTATAAGTGAAAGGCTCTGAAAGCAAGAATGACCTCCAGTGACACAGCCTACTTGTGAGCAAGTCGGGGTGTGATGTTGGAAGAACAAGGGAGCTTACCTGCTGAAAAATTCTGTCTCTCCTTTCACAATGGCAGAGGGCACCATATCATCTCGACCTGTGCCTGAAGTCTTGATGCTGCTGCTATCGGCAAAGCCAGTTTTGGTTCAGGTGTCCAAGTGAGGGACCCCCTCACCATCAGGGATGCGAGTGGCAGCAGAGTAACTGTTGAGATGAAAGAAGGAGAAGGCTTCATGGAGTATCACTCTGGAAAACACTGTTGTCAGGAACCCAAACCAGGTTAAAGATGAGCACAACAGTGAGGATTAGTGGACTAGGCTGGTAAATGAGGCCTCACCAGCATTTTAAACCAAATTACAGTATTTATTATCCTTCTTCTCAGGACCTCATGGAAGCTGTCTAGTTATGCAAATATGAGAGCTGGGTATTTGATTCTACTAAAAGATTTATTAAGTAAGTCCTTTCATATAAATAATGGCGTTTTCATAGGAACAGTAAAAAGACCTCTTTAAAATTTGTGATTCCAGTCTAAGCTGACTAAAAGGGCAACACAAACATTCTAAAGAAAAATGCTGGGATTTAAAAATGCATGTTTTTAGAGTTGGTTTGAGGGAGAAAAAATGCTGATCTATTTCCAAATGGGGATGCAGTCTTTATAGGAACTGTTGACACACCACAATAATCCCCTTCATGTTCACAAAAGTAACTGTAGGAAATGGTGGTAAACAATTAGTTAAGAAATGAGTAATGTGTGGTAATAGACAAATACTTTTGACTGTACAAATTACTCCAATAACAATTGGTCTTTCAGTCTTGTTTTGTGTGATGAGAGTGCCTTTGTGACGTGATGATGACTAAAGTTGTGACACATATCAGGTTCTGAGACAGTCAGTGATGCTCATTATCAAAATGCCACAGCACAGCTAAGCCACAGTAACTTGTACTGCATGTGTTACTCTGCAACAGGCCCAATCCAACTTAATTTGATAAATTACTTTAAACTGCTTTTGAGCACTCTGCAGAATCAAGCGCTGTCAAAGGGGTTATTCATTGTTCAAGGCTCCACTGTGTGGAAGCCTACAGACGAAATCTGAAGAAAGTAGATCTGAATGAAGGATTCAAGATAACTATGTTTTGTAAGAATGGCATATCTAATTAAGACAGAAATGGAAATACTTTACAGGGTATTTTGGAATTTCAACAGCACCAAGAAAAAAAAGACTTTGTAATTTAACTATATATAGAAAAGTCCATTTGACATTTCAGTTGTATTCAAAATACCTAAATCTTGGTGTGCATACTTGAGATTTAGGTAGTTGCAATGCCAAGTAGAGGAATTACCAGTGAACTAAGCATTAAATGAACTCTGATTTATTGTGGTCGAAAGGTAGAGGAACACTAAAAAAGGTTACCACATATGTCACAGGAATTTTCAAATAAGACAGTAAAATGAAGTACATTGATCTGTCGGCTTTATGGACGAGACTATAAAAATATGAGCTTTTTATTTTGAATTCAGAAACCACAGCAAAAGATATTCAGCATAAAAGCCAATCCTGACCTGAAATTAGCATCAGTATGGTAGTCATCCCTCTCTGTGGGACATTTTAAGGTCACATTTCTTCTAGGCTACTCCAGAAAATTGCTGATTTGAAAACTGAGTCTTCCACTGTTCTTTCCTTTCTGCTTGCTTGTGCAGACATCACTGACATTGGAACAGTGATGCCTGTTCTGGCACTCCCATCAAATCTGTGGCTTCCAGAATAGAGTGTGCTATGTGTTGGTGTCCTGTGACCTCTCCTTCAAAGAAGTTTCACTTACTTTCAGCTCTTGCTTTTGTTTATTTCAGCCTAGGGAAAATTTTTCTGAGGAGAAGTTTTAATACTTTTGCATTCAAAATACTTCTGAGAAGAAGTTTGAATAGTCTACTTTTGCCTTTCTTCCAGCAGAACACTATTTATTTTACATCCATTTTCCATTCTGATGTATTTTAAATGTCCACTACAAGAGGGACACTGTAGGAACTGTTTTCTTGTATTTCTCTGTTCCATCTTTCCTTCAAACTCTCCTGATTCTCCTAGTCTTGAGGAGGCACTGAAAAAGTGCTGCATATGCTAAGAGAAGAAAGGTCAGACTTTTTGAGAAGTCTATCTAGACAGAATAATATTGCAGTAGACTGGAGCTGACTACAAGAGTGGCTAGTGCTTTGAACAGCGATGTGAATTGAGGCTCCCTGAGGGGAACAGTGACATGGTCAGTGTGTGTCGTTCAATATTATTTTCCATTCAAACCTCACATTGTTGCAAATAGAAAGTGAATACCACTTTGCTATTTGGATGTGGCATTTTTAGGATACAGAGAAAACATCTACAGGTCCTTATGCTTGCTATTCCTTGGCTTTCTTTCTGTTGATAACTTGGAAGCAGAAGCACTTGGGAATTTGCAGATAAACTGGTTTCTTCAAAGATTCACTAAAGAAAAAGATCTCTGCAATACTTTGCCTCTCTTTGCATTTCTGGCTATAAATTAATGATAATAAATGAATAATTTCTAGCTATAAATGAATAATAACAATATAAAAGAATGAATTCCACATTCAAGACTATATTTTCAAATGAAAATATCACTTTTCCAGTGTAAAGTGGTCAATTAATTTTGTATGCATATAAACCGAGAAAGACTTATTACAGTCTCAGCCAGAGACTTTGCCTCTGACTCCTGCTTAAATGGTGATTACTGTTGTGGCTGACTGTTGGGTGTCTAAATGTGGAACATCCGTGACTAAAGGTGCAAGATGGTTTAGGTTAATCTTGGATCTGTAGGCTCCCTGTCTGGGTTTATTGTCGGTTTGCATGATAGAGAGGTAGAGGATAGGAAGGAGCCATCATTATTGGATCAAAGCTGATTCATTCTGTTCATCCCTTCAAAAAAAAAGTTGTACTCTTTGTGGCTGGCTCAAACAGGGTTGCTGACAACAGAAAAGAAAAAAATGCCATTGTTTTTCCAAGAGGCACAAGTCATTCAATTCCTGATGAGCTGTACTTAGAACACATTTCTGCTATAGAGAGTTTGTCAGCGTCCTCATCTCCAGACAGTCAAATATGCTGTTGAGGCTGTGTCAGTAGCACTAATTAACATGTTCTCTCCTGCTAGGAGTTGCAGCAACTGTGCTGAAATCTTTTAAACTCATTTCTCAAAAATCCACATTGGTCTGGTTTTAGGGAAAATTTTTAAGATGGCACCTTTGGTGCCTGCAATATCTGTGCTTGTATAAATTTTATTTCCTGTGTCTTGCGCTGTGAGTACCATTTTGCCTGTGTTTGGTGTGAGGTGAGGCGGCAGGAAGCAAGCGCTGATCCCTGGGCAGCGGCGCTGCATTCCCTGGCAGCTGGGAGCTGCTTAGTGACTTCAGCACAGCATTGGTTCAGGCCCCCACTTAACAAATTTGAGTTACCATTAGTTATGAGTGCTGAGGGAGGAGGGGGGCATGGGAGACACACTTCACCCCGTGTCTGGCCTTTTCCAGTTGATTTAAGAGTATTACAGTGCTTATATAATGCAGCTATTGCAGTGTCCCAGGAGGCATGGGCAGCAGATCACGTGCAGGAGGTTGCCTGATTGGAGAAATTGTGGCTTATGAACCCTTGTTGGGCAGCCTTGTCCCCTACCCTCCTGAACTGATTTATTGTCAGCTCACAAGGCAGTACAAGCTACTTTTATTCTCTTGATTTGTCCGATAGGATGTTGAGATTGTATTTAGTCACAGGGTATGATAAGCTTTATATGGCTTATCCATAGGTTATGTAATGGCCCACAAACACAGACTAGGGTCTCAGCTGGTCCTGGGCTGGCTGTGCAGGGCTTGTGCTGTGACACTATTGCCATGGTGCATATTTATCCATTTATTTAGAAACAGCTCATCCATTTCATATTGTCTTTATAAAAGATGCTAAGGACAACTCTTAAGAAGCCAAGGCACCTGGAATAAGTAATTTTTGCCTTTTTTTTTAATTTTATGTTTATAATGCTGCATACAGAGAAAGTGAAAAGATGATATGATGAAATAGTTTTTATCAGTGTTTTGCCATTTCTAAACTTTCAAGTACTTTGGTGAGACCCATGTTTAAATATTTAAGAGCATCATTGTTACCAAAAGCTGATACAGTATTCAGTAATAAAGACTCTTGAATTCTCCAACAGTTGACTTAAAGATCATCACTGAAATGTAACCCTGACAGGATTTTAAAGCTCTTTTCTTTGTGCTTTATGAGCAGTGCGCTTTGACGTTTAAAAGATGTTTAACGAAAGTGAACTCAAATCAGATATTGTTGCAGGTATTTATGAACTGTATATCCCTTCTGCAGTTCATCTATCTTATTTTCTTTATTAAACATTGTTTTTTAAGGCAAGTTCAGTATTTCCTTAAAGTATTCAAAGGCTGCTTGGAAGACTTGCTCTTAATTAAATGAAAAGAGCAATAGGTATGGAATGATTCTTACTGAAAAATATTATACTGCTTGGATTATGTTTAAAGACATTTTTCCTGTAAGAAGCTTGTATATGGAAATGTTTTTCAATATATTTTTTTTCTCCAGCTTGGTATACACTCTGCCTTATGATTATATACCTTTTGACAAAACACTGTTTCTGAAATACGTTTCTTGCAAGTACAGCATCTTATAACATAGCACTACTTGTAATGACAATGAGGAACAGGCTGAAGATGTTGTCTGCATGGGCTTCAGCAATGTCTTTGACACCATCTCCCACAGCACTCTCCTGGAAAAGGACGGGTGCAGCCCTCGCGGTGTTAAGATGACTGGGCTGGATGGCTGGGCCCAGAGTGTGGTGGTGAATGGTGCTGCATCCAGTTGGCATCCTGACGCTGGTGGTGACCCCCAGGGATCTGCGTTGGCCCAGTCCTGTTTTATACCTTTACTGATGATCTTGATGAGAGGATTGAGTGTGCTCTCAGTAAATTCACAGATGCCACCAAGTTGGGCAGAAGTGTAGACCTGCTGGAGGAGTGGAAGGCTCTGCACAGGGATGTGTTTTGGCTTAAGACCAACAGCATGACATTGGGTTGCAACAACCCCAAGCAGTGCCACAGGTTTGGGGCAGAATGGCTGGGAAGTGGCCCATCAGAAAACAATCTGGGGGTGCTGGTGGCAGTGGCTGAACATGAGCCAGGGTGTGGCCAGGAAGACCAATGGCATTCTGGCCTGGATCAGCAATAGCGTGGCCAGCAGGACCAGGGCAGTGTCCCCCTGTACTCAGCACTGTTGAGGCCACACCTCAAATCCTGTGTTCTGTTCTGAACCCCTCAATTCAGGAAGGACATTGAGATGAAAGAGTGTATCCAGAGAAGAGCAATGAAGCTAGTTTGGAGCCTGAGTCCTGTGAGGAGTGGCCGAGGAAGCTGGGGTTGTTTAGCCTGGAGAAAAGGAGGCTAAGGGGGTGACCTTATCACTCTTAACTAGTACCTGCGTGGGGGTTGGCCTCTTCTTCAAGGTAGCTAGTGATAGGATGAGAGAACATGGTCCTAAGGTCCACCAGGGAAGGTTTAGGTAGGGCTTCAGGAAGAAATTCTTCACAGAAAGGGTGATTAGACATTGGAATAGGCTGCCCAGGGAAGTGGTGGAGTCACTGTCCGTGGAGTTGTTTAAGGAAAGACAGGATGTGGCACTCAGTGCATGGTCTAGTTGACATGGTGGTGTTCCGTCATAGGCTGGACTCGATCTCAGAGGTTTTTCCAACCTGATTGATTTTATGACAATAAGAGTATCAATCTTAACAACATCCTTTAAATCTGTTGGCTCTTGCCATTCTCTTGAGTAATTTCTCCTGGTTCCTAATCTCCTAGAAAATGATGCATCAGAGACAGATCACAATACCAGTGAGACTACTGTGAAAGATCAAAAAATCTGAGAATCTGCTACTGTTATACAGCTAGTTAACCAATAGTCAGTAAGTTACTAGTGTACAGCAAACACTTCCTTCTCCCAGATTTATTTCCACTACAGTCATAAGCAATGACAGACCAGTGGCCCTTTCTGCAGCTACTTAGAGATGGTGAATAATGTTTCAAAAGCTTTCAGATCTTGTAGAAATTCTTTTCATCAGGTTTTGACAGATGAACTTTTGATAGCTGTAATGCTAGCGTGCATTGGGAAAGTACAATATTTAAATAGAAGTGAATTGCTTACCTTTGAAGGCTTACCTGTAAGCTTTCTGTGGTGTGATTTTAAGTGCTTATTTGTATCATGAATACACTACTTTCTGTCTGGAAGAGAATGTTCCTGTGTTGAAAAGCGTCTCGTATGCAGATGCTGTTAAAATCATTGTGTTTCCAGAGAAATGCCACTGGAATTTAAACATCATAAATAAGAATTTGTGATAAAAAATCATTATCATACTGTAATTTAAATTAATATCAGATTAATTTCAGATCAATATCAGAAAGCAGTTAACACAGGAAAGATTATTTGTTTGCATTTCTGAATATATGGAACTTCACAAGCAGTAGTTGCACTGAAGTCACATTCTAACTTGTCATGGATGGATTCATGGTACTCTGACTCTTAAGGTACTGGCTTGTTAATTGATGCTTTGAATAAAACGTTCCAGTGTGCAAGCATGGAGATATAAGGTTTACAAATAAGATATTCCAAAAGTAACTATCATGATTGCATTAAAATGTAAAAGATGAGTAAGTAGTGAAGATGTGAAAAGTCTTAAAGAAGCAGCTCAAGTTGTCACAGAAAAGTCTTGTCCATATAAGAACAGGTGCCGTCACTGAGGCTTTGATCAAGTTACAGGAGCCACATTTTTGTGTGGAACTGTTGCTTCAGCCATGGAATAGTTCCAGTCAGTCACTCCAAAATTTGTAAATATCTTCCTCAAATAAATCAAACTGCAATAAAGCAGTTGAATAGTCTTGCAACTGTATTGGCACATTTCCTTTCTCAGCCTTGTCAAAAGATTCTGAGGAGCTACCTGTGATAGGATGAAACCCACACACTAAAGTGGATCCTTGATAAATTAAAATGTCTAGTGAAACTACACATGTGGAAAATATTGTGAGTCAAATATGAGTAATCAATGAACACGTTTTACCATACACTATCTTTGACTATTTCAGCAGTATCTGGTGTCTTTCTTACTGTATTCAGATGGTGAAAAGAAAAATCTTGCTAAAATCAGAAATCAGAAGTTAGTCATAAAAAGTAGACGGAATCATATCAAACCGCATCATATCCAGATTTGTACTTTGAATAAAGGGGTTTTTTTCAAATATAATATATCTATTTCACCAAAAATAAGGCAGCAAATTTTCTACTGCTTTTGTGGAAGTCAGTGTACAACCACTTGAGATTTCTGACAGGAAAATAGACAGACAATAGGTAGACATTGAAATTGAGAGACCTGGAAAATGCAAGTACATAGATTTAGATTCTACACCCACCCTCGAGTAAACCTGCTGTTTCCTAATGGAATGCATTTTTGAGCTAAATAAGAAAAAAAAAAATTACACCGTTATCTATAACAATAGTTCCTTCCAAATGTCTATCCCCCATGTACAAAGATTTTAGATGGAAAATGGCAAATCAGTGACAGAGTAAAATATAGACAGTGTATGCTTTACAAAATGTTGAAAATGTCAAATTTCTCTGCTTTTCATCTCCTCAAGTTATATTAATCTGGGGCCTTAAGAATAGTAATTATTATTGATAAAGAATTTTCATTGTTTAGGAAATTTGTATCCTATTTTTTTTCCCCCCACTGGAAAATAGTAGCCTTTTAGAAATATTTCCTTAATATTCTAAATAGAAAAAAAAGCTGGACACAGCAATGGGGTTCAGTAATGGCAGCAGTTGTGGCTTTCACCAGCCTAACAGTGGTTATCTTTTTGAGTGTATGAGTAATCCGCAACCCAAATTGAACCCAGCTGTCTTAGCTTGTTATTTAACTGCTGCAGCTTCTGGAATAAGCATGTGTTCGGCAGAAGCTTCCTGGGGATTATCCATGCCAGCGAAAAGGAAATTGCAAAACTCTGATATGGGCCTCACAGTACTGGAAAAATTAATTTTGAGTCTAATGACCTGGGCCAAATAGGTAAAGTTTATTCAACTGCCTTCTCATTTTGATGTGTTATGATTATGACACTCATCTTGAGAGCTTTCCTTAACATGTTGTCTTCATAGGTCTTTAATATTGGTGGGATTTTTGTTTTTTTTTTTTTTAGGATATAAACTTTAAAAAATTGTGCTTATTTCAGGAAAAAAAAAAAAAGGAAAGAAAAGAAATTAAGAAAAAAAAGAAAGGATAAACTTTGAAATCTCTGCAACTTGCCAGAAGCAAAATCCCTGGAAAACTGACATTGTAAAGATGCCATTCCCTCTCTGGTTCTCTGTGTCATCTTGTATCAAATTGTAACATTGTCTTCATATATTTTCCATGATTCTTTTTAAAATTAAAACATAGATTTTGGGGAATGACAGAAAGTCCACATTTTGGAATAATTTTGCATGCTTTCTAGGCTTAAAAATGTGAAATTTTTTTTCTTTTTATTTTTGAGTCTGTGAAACTTACCATATGTATAATTATAACATTCCTCCAACCATCTCATGTCTCAGTTATAAGAGATATGCAATTGAAAACATTCCTTTCGAATGGCTTTTGTAGTCTTCCTGAGTTCCCGTCAGTTAATTTCTTGAAAGGATTTTTCCCATGGTCAATCTTTATTTCAGTTTTCTCAGTGCAGCTTCATTTTGAAATTTTGTTTTATAGCAGGAACTGCATGGAACTCATGGCAATCCCTTATCAGTTATTGATGATTTTGAGTTATTGGTAAAGTCTTACTCTTCCACTCTATTAATTTTTTAACCGGCATATAAATCAGGGCTACAAGAGAATGTTTTCCCTTCTTATTTTCTAGGATTCTGATTTGTGTTTCATTTTAATTAAAATCATAACCAGAAGAGAAGTTAGAAGAAGATGACCCCCACAGATTTTCTGCTTTACAGTATACAGTTTTATTTCTACTGTGATGGTAGTTTGTGTTCTTGGTAAGAATAAATGATGATTATAGAGCTTGGGATGTATCTGTTTTACAGACAACTGTATCCAAGAAAGATTGGTTGGTTTGGGTTTTTTTTCCTCAGCATTTGGATAGATATTGTAGATTTGGATTTTTGGAGGTGGGGGGAGCTTCTGGGGTTTTTTCACATAGTGCAGCATCCGTGATGTTCTCTGGAAATTATTTCACAGGCTGTGCAAACCCCATCTTCAGTGGAGCTGGCACATGGGATTAAACAAGCGGAGTTGACGTGCTTGTGGTGAAACTCCATTTCTGCTTATGTTTTTTTTATTTTTCCTAAAAAAACCCTATTAGGTAAACTTCATTTTCACAAGAGCTGTCAGCTTCTTAAGTAAAATTTTAACTTCTTTTATTAAATGTGAAGAAGTATGACCAGGAAAATTTCAGGAAATTTAGCTCTGCGAAATGTATTTCAGGTGCTTCTCCCCCCCTCTATGGTCTAAGCTCTCACGTTAAATGATATGTGAAAATGGATATGGTCTGGTATGCTTGTGACTTACTTACTTTGCTTATAAAGCCTTCCAGAGAAGGAAGGGCTGTATGAAACTCTTAGATTTTATTTCTTAAGGACACCAGAACACCTTTTCTGAGTTTTTTTTTACCTAGAAAAGGGAGAAGCATGGGTAAAGGTAATGTATTTTGACTATATTTGATTTGATGCTGACAAAAAAATTTGAAGATAATTACCAGCCAATAAAACTAGCTGCATTACTCAAGTCTACTAGTTCTAGTGAATCCAAACCAGAGGAAGATGAAGATGATACTTTGAAAAATTATGTAAATGTAACTTCTTAATGAAGTCCTCTAAGTTAAAGTGCAAGTAAAACATTTGTTCTTCTCTTTGTCAAGTAAATCTTTATGCCTTTGGTCAGTCTTTATACAGGAAACAGATCAATTTGCTTTGGTAAAACTTTGCCTTGTAAGTAACAGAAAAACTGTGAGCAATTTATTCAGCTGAGGGCAGACAGATCCTAGTTTAAATCATCTGATGAAGTGGTGGAAACACCACTTTTTGTGACATAGTATTTTACTGTATTTTCTTTTCCTTGCTGCTGATTTGTTTCTCAATATATGCAGAGAAGTAATAACTGTGTCATCTCTGCTTTCCTAAAACTGTAATAATAGCTGTTTAAATAGTGTGTCACATAGATGTCTTTCAGTGTCTGCCATCCTGTAATATCTGCACTTATCTGCTGCACACTTACAGAAACAGACATAAAAAAAGACTAGCCCGTTTTTGTGTAGTTTTTGGTTTTACATGGAAAACTCACAAAGTCAATGTGTATATTTATCACCTTTACATTCCCATACTTAGGTCAACTGTATTTCAGTACTTGGAAATGTGTTTGATTGTTGAAACCAGGGTATTTTGAAGGGATGTAAGTGTTATTTTGAGTGTAAAATTATTTAAATTGCCCAAATGAAGTGATTTGGAGTCTGCCATGAGATACCTGTATCTGTTGCTTTATTCAGACATAGGTAACAAAGAACCCTAGTTAATGGGAAAAACTTTTTTCAGAACTTAAGATCAGAATCTGTTAATGGCTGCTGACTTTTATGTCCAAGAGCAAACCAAATCATCCATCTTTTCCCTCACTTTCCCACTTGAAAAATTAATGGAATGTCAGTCGTTCGTCTTGAAATCCTATTCACACTGATACTTGGAACACTCGAATCATCATGCACCATACCTCCAAAATTAGTCTTTTACCACTTTCTTCAAAGAAAAACATAGGCAGAAGTAATACTAATGAAAGTCGTTATTACATAACATAATGTGGTGATACTGTGAAAACACTAGTGAATGCAACAAGGTAGATTTGCTGGGTAAGTAATTTTAATTGCTTATACAATTAAGTGTACCCATCCTGAGCTTCCTTATAGCTCCTGAGAACTACAAAAACCTTTTGTGCTCGTTATACAGAGCTTTTAAATCTTGTAGGGGGTTGGTTTTGTTTTTTGTTTGTTTTGTTTTTTGTTTGGTTGGTTTTTTGTTTGTTTGTGGGTTTTTGTTGGTTTTTGGGTGTTTTTTTGGTTTTTTTTTGGTGTTTGGTATTTTTTTTTTACTTTATAAAGAGGCTATGAAGACATGGTCATTTCCTTTAGCTTTTTGTTCAGACATGAATCATAATTGAAAAACAAGGCAGAAATAGACATTTTTACTGCAGTGGTGTGAAGTTTACAAATGCAAAACATCCTGGTATCATCTGATACGGTCTTTTCTAGACTCCTTTGAGGTCCAGACTTTCTGCTGTTTAAAGACTTTGGTAAATATTTGTTTCTAATTAAGAAAAAGGAGGAAAAAGTTTGAAACATTATGGATACTCCAGAACAGATCTCTGTGCTCTACAATAAGAAACTTTTTGCTGTAGCTGTTAAGAGGGAACATGGCTTACCATACTTGTAAGTTATATCAGAGGATCCATCACTTGTTGTGAAATAATTAGTATTTTTGGACTAAAAGAAAGTATGTTTTTGAGACACTTAGAGTTTTATCAAGCAAAATAAAAATACGTTATGAAGAAAGTGATATGGAGTTTATTGCTTGGCTGATTGCAGTATTTCAACAAATACAAAATAAATTTAATAAAAATGTTAGTACCCATAGTAAATATTTTCTCACTACAAACTAGCAAGTTTTGTCTCACTAAAAGCTATCAAGTTTTTTTGTTAGCTGCTAAATTAAGCAGACAACAGCTGCTAGCTGGGATGCATGTAGGTCTGTACTTACATTCGTAATGAGTCATTCTTATTTTGCTTACCTTTGGGTTACTTAAAATAAGTTATCTCACCTAGTCATTCTTGTATCTGAGACTCATCTGCTTATTATATCATTTTTTCAGTCTGTATTTCTCACTAGAAGATACATTATCATGGCCTCGTAGCTATGAATCTTCTTAAATTGTTATATTTTTCATTTCAAGGGTTAAATACTTGTCATTCTTTCTTAGATGGTAAAAATTCTGCTTTCGAATTGCTTATAGGAGCAAACTGTCCACTTAAGCAAGCATAAGGTTTGACTGAAAATTTAGGATTTCATGGAAATTAGATAATACACAATGCTTTATAATGTAAATCCAATGAGACCTGAAGGAATTCATACTCTGGATGTTTTGGTATTGAGGAATAAGAACAGAAAAATACCTGTCTAAATCACTAGGCTGGTTTCCCCTTTGATTTTTGCTGGTCAGTTTGCATGCAATTTGCACTTGGACAGCAGGTCATCATCACTTTTGCTTCCTCCGGTTTGAAGAAGAGTCAGCCACAGATGCCTGTCAGTTGGTGTTTAGGTACTTGGAGTAAGGTGGGTCTCATTTTCTTTGACTAAAGAGGTTTGTGCTCTTGGCATTGACAAGTGCAAAGATCAGCAGTGAAAGAGCCATCTTATTTTTCATTTGGGGCATATCGGGGATAACAGATCATTAACTTACAAGCCATTTTTATTCCTGTGCAGGTTTGCCATTTCTCTGAGTGCATGAAAGAATCTTGAAATTCCCTATATAATGTGACTTCTTGACTAAGTAAGTTTTGGGAAAGTGCTGCATGTCAATGCTAGAAGATGCTTATAGTACAGTTGTAGTTTTACTTCGTAAGGTAGCTAAAATTGTCTTTTATATTTTGGATTTTTTTTCATCTTAAGCGCAGTGATTTTTTTTACTTTAAAATGTCAGGCTTATTCTGATAAAATCAGGGAGATTCCTTTTCGCAGTACTTATGGTATTGTTACATGTTTTGAAGGCCATTTGCCCTTACAGCTGGATTTGAAAACAGATTTAGCCAAAATCTGTCCCTGAAACTCCAGACTTTAAATCCTGAAAAATCCTTTTCTGCTTACTCCTGGACCAGAATGCCTGCAAAATTTTACTGGTTTTAAAAATCTTGTCTCACCTAGTCTTTAGTTTTGTGACTGCAGTCTATTAGTGACTTTGGTTCTGTTTTTACAGTCAACAAGCTGAATTCTAGGCTTTAGGCAATTTAGTAGCTGAGCACCTTGCTTATACTTCAGAAAAACAAGGGTTAAAAAACTTAAGGCTCATCTGTCTGAATCAGTCAATGCTTCATGCCTTCCATGCGGTAAGAAGATTTGATCTAATATTCACCTTGGGACTGTTAGCTCTCTTTTTGTGGTGAATTTATTGTACCATTTTTCTTACCAGGACTTAAAACATTCATTCAGAAGATGGGAGAATTCTTTTTAAGGCTTGCAGTGTTCATCGCCCGTGCCTCCTGGTTTTTTTAGCAGTCTTTCAGTCACCAAAATGGGACTATTATACCTTGTTTGTGAATCAGATCTTACAAATGAACAAGTGATCTTTTGAGTGACTGGGAACATGGCTGTGAGATGTGATGTTCCCCTACCTGGTTTCCCCATATTGGATGTGGAAGATTGGATGTGGGCTAAGGCGAGGGCAGTGAGCCAACATTTGTAACAATTCTTGCTCAAGTTATTTTACTGCCGTATAATTTTTGGTATACCAAGTTTTGATTTAATGCTAACCAAGACTCTCCAAAGGGTCTTAAGGGTTAGTGTTATAATTAAAATCCTAACTTAAACCATAGATGTGTACAGTTACTGAAAATGTTCTTCTGTACTCCCTTCTGTTCCCTTGAACATTCTCTAAGAATTTGGAAAGCTGTAAATGGAACATAACCCTTGCTGCAGGTGGAAGGTGAAACACAGGAAGAAGAACAAACAAGACTGAAAATTGAGCTCACTCCTGGTGCATGTGGATGTTAGTGGAGCTTCAAGTGGTCTCCAGATGAGTGAATCAGTACATTTTCCTTTTCAGCAAAATATCATAAACAATTCATTCCACAGGACACCAGGGGCCTACCGGCCTCTGTAGGGGTAAAGCAAGTAGGTTTTAGCAGTAAGTGCTGTAAGAAAAGGAGGATTGGGGGTAGAGGGGAAAGAAGTGTAATGTTTTGGCTTCCTCACAAGAATATTAAAATGCTGCTGTGCCCTAGGCCAGTTACCTTT
Source organism: Dasyornis broadbenti (assembly GCA_013397935.1). Lineage (NCBI taxonomy): Eukaryota > Metazoa > Chordata > Aves > Passeriformes > Dasyornithidae > Dasyornis > Dasyornis broadbenti. The sequence continues at coordinate 700,957 of VZRN01004184.1, forward strand.
AACCCTGTGCATTTAGAGCAGTTGGGTCAAACACGTTCTGGAGATATCTGCTGCAGTATAGGAGCAGGACAGTGGGACAAGCAGGGAAGTCAGTTTTACAGAATATATGCCAGTGTGTCCAGATCCTGGACACACTGATACCTAGGTACCCCGCCTGTCAAACAGTCAAGCAAGGAGTTTATGTATCTTTCCTACGCTCTTTATCATGCTGGTGTAGCAAGGCCTCGAAAGTAGAATTCAAGAGCTTTTCCTCTTTTTCTGAGAGGAATCTGTGTAGCATAGGGTCTGCTGAGTCTCAACTTCACTCACGTTTTGCTTTACATGAAGGAGCTCCCAGCATTTTCTGCTGTGAACATTTGTGGATGCAAAGTTCTAGAAACATGTGCAATCATTTTTGTAAAAGCTGTTTGCAAAAAACCCGGAGAATCATGTAGAGAAAATGGCATCGAAAGAGACTGGGAGTTTAATTGAACAAATGCTCTTTCATAGAGCAAGAGCAGTTTTCTCTTATAGTGCCTTCTGTGACAGTGTCTAAACCATTTTTATCTTTTTTCACAGATGAGGAAACTGAGGCAATGGTATAGGCAATTTACTTGGCTTAAATTTTAAGACAGCTCTCCTGTGCAAGTATCATTTGTATGGGATGTGTATTTAAAATCACAAGCTATTTTTAAATGCTTTTAGTGGGAAAATGGATCATGCAGCGCTCTCTCACCGTTTTGTACACAGCATTAATCAGATCCGTTTCTGTATATGTAGAAAACCCTAATAAACATGGTGTGCTTAGCAAAGGTATATCATTGCTACTGATGGGCAGGCAGAGAAAATGCTTCTTATGTAGTTATTGCTTCAGTTGCTACAGTTTCATCTGTAGAGTAAAAAAATGGCATAAGTCTAACTGACATAAAGATTATTAGCATGTTATTTTTACCCTCCTGAGCTTGTGAAGACCTTAACATGGAAATTGATGTTGCTAATTATGGTTTTCAACTTTCAGTTTAAAGAGATTGTATGTGAGAAAGAGAGGCAAGGGAAGTACTCTTACTAATTCCTGGTTTTGTTTAAAAATTGAGCTTTTCTGTTCTGATACTAATGTCACGATCACATAGACATCTGCATATTTATCACTGTTTCAGTTAAGCTGCATTAACTTAGCACCAGACACGATCACTCTAAGAAGTTTTATTTAAAGACCACTGTGGGCCTGATAAAATCTGTTTTCAGAGGAATGGGACAGACATAAGAATACAAGCGGAGGTGTGATTATCTCACAGCTACTTACATCTGTATTAGTCAAAATCCTTGATAAAATGTCCAAATGCACTTGTTCCCTTCCAAATAAACAGACGTTGCATGTAAGTGAAGCAGCTTGTTAAGAACATCAAGCTGCTAATTAAACTCTGCAATAGTTTTCACATTGATTTCATTTAATCACTCAGTGAATATAATCCTAAGAAGTATCTTGCAAGAAGGAAATGTACTTTGTGAAACTTCATATCTCTGACAGAACCAGAGCAATGAATGGTTCTTGACATCCAGTTACCTCCCTACCTGCTTTAAAAAAAGTCTGAACGTACTTGACTTTACATCTGATTTTTCATGTATAATCCATAACAAATAGAAGCAACAAAACATCTCCAACTTGGATGACTCTTTGTAATAAAATTTAAGAAGCTGGTTCCTACCTTAAAACGTTCTAAAAATAACCATTCAACAAATAACAGAAGGACTACTCTCTTTTCTTTGTTCTTTTCTTTACGATTATGAACTATACTAATGAGTTTGAAATTAGCTAATCTGTGGCACAGAGAACTCATTAAGAAATCAGTCTCTTTGAAATTGAGCATGAGTAATGTCCACCCCCCACCTTACGGATTGTTTTATGCCACTTGAGGATGGCAATGACAGACTATGATCAGAGGAATTGCCTTATGATGAAGACATAATGCTGTGTAATTAAAGACTATGTCTAAGTTTCTTCAGATCACTGGACAGTATCAGCACCTGCTACCAGAAATGAAATTTTTACTTCTTTTTCAAAGAGATTAGATATTCCAAAACAAGTCACTTGAGTAATTTTATCACATGGAATATTGCAGGAGAGCAGGAAATGTAGCTAATGTTATATAGACAGGGAATCTTGATAAGTATTCTGTTAATTTTGGATCTGTCTTTAGAAGAAAGATTTTATCTGTTTCATTTCAAGGAAAAATTAAAATACCTATCTTCTGAAAAACGTTGATGACTCGTAAGTGGTGCTTTTTCACATCTTGCTGTTATACTTGTGTCCTTAGAGTGTTTATTTTTCTTCTATTGCACTGTGTTTTGAGTGTGTTAATCCAGAATAAAAGGAAATTGGAATATTTATATGGGAAATTTTACAAGTGTGTTTTGTCTCATCTTTTAAATACCTGCAAGTGAGCAGATATGGAAAGAGTATCTGCTGTTGTGGTGTTGTATTATATTTTGTAAATGAATGAAATTTGTACTTCAAGCACTGGCTTCCATTATGGCAGGCTACTATGATGAATGGCATATTTCCATATGGAACCATTAAGAAAGAATAACTGTGGAATAGGTGAGTTGATATGTGGTCATTCATCCCTCAGAGAGGAGGTTATGACGTCAGATATCCTTTGAGCAAGACTATCCTTGGGAGCCAGATCACACCCGTGTAAGTACAAGGTCCTTATGCAGCTGCAAAGCACAATGCCCTGCACCTGCAGGCTGCAGATGGCTTACCTGGATGGCCAGAACACATTTTAATATGTATTTCAAATGGCTGACTGTGTGAAAACTCAGCTGAACAGCAGTCAGCATCCTGGAAGCTGACTCTGGATTTAAATGAAGAGGACAGCAGTTTGCCTGAGCTGCAGGTTGCTAGATTCAGTTCCTGGCTGAGAGTTCCAGCTGCTGCATCACTTTGCTTTGTGGTGGGATTTTTTGTTTAATGAGGAAGGAGACCATGACCAAAATGCTGTCTTCCCGAGACAGTTTACCTAAGTTGAATTCTTGGCATTTTTTATGGAAATAATAATGTAGTGGTGTATATAGCAAGAATATGCACATTTCATTGAATAAGTGCAAACCATAGCTTTGCGAGCAATAGTAGCGGGAATAAACTGGCCCACTTTTTCTCCAAACTAGTTACATCTAGAAAGAAAAAAATGTTTTGTTGATGATGCCTCCCCTTTAGGACACTTACAACTAATTAAGACACAACCTTCTCTTACCTGTTCCATGATGGGTGTCTGGATTGTCTTTTGAGTCTGGAAGATGTGGGTTTGGTTTTGAGTGCCTTATTCATGTTTGTTTTGGTAGTATCCTGAGAATGACAATTTCTCTATGTTGATATGTTCTTAGCAGCTTTAAAAAGCAATTAAGATTTTAATGCTGCAGTAGGACATTTTTGGCCAAGTAACTCATATCATATTTTATAGTAGCAGCCAAGCCAGACAATCTAATAGGACATTGCAATGCAGTTACTGTCACTAGGACCAGATGGAGCTGCATAGTCACACTGCAGTTGCCAAGAGTAACTGCAGGAAAGGCAAATTCAATGTTTGGAGGTGTGAGTTCCCATCTCAGTATTCCTGTGGGGTGTCTGGACCCTGTTTCTCTGCCATCCTCTTCCTCCTCTATCACTCCCTGTGGTTTATAGTCTTACAAAGTAATGCTTAAACTCACTTTCAATTGTATCAAAAGGTGTTTTGCACTGATGTGAGTAGCAAGTACCAAATGATTATTCAAAATAATGAATGAACTTGGCACGATGCTGGTAAAATTGTGAAGAACATTAGAGGTCAAAATCAGCTTTGCTTTGTACTCTTTGCCTTCATCCCAAGTCAGGAGTGGGAGTTGAAGTTAGCTCTTAGGGTTCTTACTTGCTGTTTGTATCAGGAGCGTTTACAAGGTTAGCTTTCATTAAAGCTGATCAATCTGAAGCCAGATGCATGCTGAACATGCTGCCCTTTTGACAGTCAGTAACTGCAACATCCTGATCAGAAATTGAAACATGTAAGCATTAAAATTTGTTGAGATAAAAGATGCTAAGAGCCTTAAACCAAAGAAGAAATAGAACTTTACTGCACCTTCATTTAAAATGTCTCTTTTTCTGTGCTTTGGGGTATTGTCCCCTCAACCAGAAAAAGCAGAATGAGAAAGGAAACAGCTTCTGCATGACATAGTGTCCGGCCCCTCCAGCTTAAAAAAGCAACTAATACATACATTTTTAAAAAAGCATACTGCATTATAAGATTAATCATTCCATTAATCATATCATTAATCATATCATTAATCATATTCAGAAGTAGAGCTTGCTTTTCAGCCCTTTAGTGCTGAAGTTAGATGGTTCTGGTAGATCTTCCACACATCTACCAAATGTAACAAAATCTTGACTCCCAAGTGATAAGTTTTCACCTCAAAATGTCCACCTTTTTTTCTGAGTAGTATCTCTCTGGCGTTCTGCCATGTTCCGTATATTTCTAACAAAGCTAATGGTTTTATTGTAAGTGTCTAGCAGCCACGATATCCTAATGTATTTCAAGGATTGGTAGTTTTGTGCTGTACCTCCATTAAGTAATAATTATTTTTATAAACTTGCTGCAAATTATGTATATGTATAATCACAGATCCACAATGTTTTTGGAACATATTATCATTTTAAAAAGGGGTTTTTTTTGGTTTAAGTAATTGTAACTAAGTTAGTTTAAAATCCCATTAAATGTTTTAAATACTGAAGCCACATATGCTAGATAGACTCTTCTTACAGCTAGGTAATCCTTTGATGTTACTTTGGAAAACTCACTGCTGACAGGCAAGAAGAGAAGAAAGGTCTTGACCTTTCCCTTAATACTCAAAGATAGCCCCCAAAACTCACAGAGAAGGTTCTGCACAGCTCTTACTCATTGTTCTGCAGACCACATCTTCAGCAGGTAAGGCAAGGGATAGCTTCAGCAACAAACAAGAACAAAATAGCATAAATAGTAACCAGCCTAACCAAAATAGTGAGTTTAGGTTCTCTCCAGCTGAGACTCCGCTAGAGTTCAAATGATGCAGAAATGGTACGACTTAAATTGATTTCACGGGGGATAGAGTCTCGCAGAACTTCAGCTGGGAACTGAACTCAGATTCTAAACCCTGTTTTTACTGACTGTATATGCCCAATCAATATCTTTAAGAGGAAGAAATGTGCATTGACAAGAACTGAAGGTAAATTAGGGTCAAGACCTTGGATGGAGTAATGTACCTCAATGCTGTAGTAAGTAGCAAGCTTTTACGTGTTTCATTAAAAGGTAATGGAGGCTCCAAAATTGGCAGTTTCATCAGGGAGACATCCCCATGACTCATCTTGCGTAAGCAGAGCTGAGTCCTCATGTCAAAAATAGAATAAAATACTCCCATTCTATGAAGTGAAAGCAACATAGTCGTGGAAAAATAATAATTTCTTTTCTTTTCTTTTTTTTCTTTCTTTTTTTCCTTTAGCTTTATTTCAATCATGATTTTGTGGCTCTTAATTATGCAAGACTTTCACAAACCCATAAAGTCTCAGCATGTCATTAAAAAAAACAAATCAACCAGATGTGGTGTATGTGTAACAAATTGCTACCACAACCTGATCGCACAGTGACAACTATTTTCATAGTGATAATTTTTCAGTTTGAAAGGCATTTTATTAAAAATGGACATTAATTACCCTGTCTTCCATCAAGAGTTTAGAAATGGTGTCTTTTTAAGGATATTAAGGAGTGCTTTTGTTAGATGTATGGAAAAGCAATCCAAGTAAGTTTATTTCATTTATATCGTATGACTGTAAATGGTTTCGATAAAAAAAAAATGCCAGATTTTTACTGTGTTTTCATAGCACCATGCCCAAAGATGTACTTTTCATCTGTTATATTTTGTCATAATACTATTTTTAAACATAAAATGTTAGTCATAAGAAGTCAAGACTTTTGAAGTAGCAGTAGCCATGACAACCTTCACTCTTGGGGGTGCAGTACAAGGTCTGTCTCTGTGTGGCTGGACGTATACCACATGTGACTGGATGAAATGTTACTGTGTATGGTAAAATTACTTATGACTTCATTAAAGACTACTTTTTCTAGGTCATGCAACAAATTAGCCGCAAGCTGCTGTTCAGGAAATTAGTTGTCACTGGTATGCTTGTTCCATCAAACAGTAGATAAAGACACTGTTGTGCAAGCAAGGTCTATTAAACAGGGCATGTTTTGTGGATTATTCTTTTTATTTATTTCTCTTTACTGTTTTCTTCTCACATTCTGCTTACTTTTCTTTATTTCCTCCCTTTTCTTATTTCTCTGTTTTTCTTCTTTTTATGTTTCTCTGTTTTCTACTCTTGATCATAATTTGTACTAAGCACCGTACTTAGGTGAATTTGTAAAACAAGTAAATAGACTCTTTTTTTTTTTTAAACTTACTTGGAAGATGCAGGTTTTTTTGACCCCATTTGAGTTGTATTGATCTTTAACTGCATAACTTTCACTGCAGCCAGTTGGAATGATTGAGATACCTTGTGATACCTACTTTTAATTATTTCAGAATTAAAATATGACATGTTTTCTGAAGACGCTTTCCCTGAGGACATTGCTCAGCAAAGGAATATTTAGATGAATGATGTTCTCTTGAGCCACCTTCAGTTTTCAGCAATGCAGTTAGAAATGTCTGAGTGAAACTCTGAAGCCTCTGTCACTACTGTATTGCCAAAAAAATTTCTGTGAGCGGGATTTAAGCCTTGTACATAACAGCAAAAGTGTTTATGATCACGTATAGTTGTCAATCTTTAAATAATAGATTAAAAGAATATCAGAACTGTATTTAGCAAACATAAAAGAAGAGGTTTTCTACAGAGTTTTTATCAAAATAAATTCAAAGCATGATTTTGTAGCACTCAGGTATTAATGGATATGGTGGGAAGTGATGTTATGAAGAATTAGTCTTTATGCGGGTTATATTTGTGTTGTAAAACAGTTGTGTACAGATTGCATAGTTGAGCTGAAACAAAGGAAAACCCTTGAGTGTTTTAAAATACGGCCCATTCTATATAGTGAATGAGAAAATGATAATGAAACTGCAACTAGTCAAAAATAGTAATATACTTTAGTGATCTGTGCAGACAGCATATTGGAAGCCAAATTAAAGTTACTTAATAAGTCTAATAGCCTTCCTTATCTTTAAAACAATTTTTTGCATGTGCTTTAGTTTATCTGTTTTTATATCTCTAAAATACAGTTATATAGACAGTATTTTAGCAATAACTATAGAGATAGTATTTCAGAAATAATTGTAGGTGGCAAGTAACTCATTAGAAATAAAATGTATTATTACAGATAACATTAATTATGGTTACATACTATTATAAACTCACTATTATAAATTTAAAATATTAATTTAATTTAAATTTTTATATACATATGTGTCAAATCAAAGAATACATATCTTCAGTTTAAGACAACTGCTGCATTACTTGTCCAAATGTTAAGGAATTTCTACTTTTCAGTTGGACAAGTAGAACAAAGCTAACCTGGATTTTTTATGAAGTTGCTGGGGAATGAAAGAGGGAAAAATTGTATCCAGGCAACAGCACCCTAATAATTTTACAGCTTCTTAGATCCACGTGCTTAATACTGAAACCATTTTCTGTTCAAAAAAGAACAACTTACATGCACTACTTGTTTTGTATGCTGTTCATATGTCTGGTTTCTGGTAAATGTGAGAGTTCCTCCACATTATACTCAGCTAACAAGAAGTTAACACAAAGTTCGCTTGTGCCTGTATTGTTACAGGCATACACGTCAAGCTGCACTGACAGCAGTGTAAAGTGTGATGTTTTGACATGCAATGGCCTCTGTACTTGAATCTAAGTATTACATTGGCTTTCAAATGGCAGGAGGAGATTAGTGTAAAAACTGTCCTCCCTGTAAAGGATCTGGTGGCACCTGCTTCTCAGGGAAAGCGGCGTGAGGACCTTCTATTCTTGCTCTGTTGGGGTAGCAGAGACGTGGGGTCTCCTGTGCTGGAGCCTGTGCATGGTGGCCCTGACTGCTTAGCGGGAGGATGGTGGGCCATTTGCTCTAGTCCCCAGAAACAGGCCTGAAGGGCAGGAGACAGGGTGGTAATGCACTGTGGAGTGTGCATGTATTAATAAAGCTCTGTGTGCTAAGCAAAACACCTGGGAAATTCCAGACAGGGAAGGAGGAAGAATTTGAGAAAGAACTAGGTTCACTGGGGCTTTTCAGATTTATACAGTGTGGGGTCAGATTGGGCATGGTAGCCTTTCCCCAAGGGAAATGAGGGACAGCCTGGCAATGTAGGGTGGTACTGTCCAAGAGCTCTCAGAACAAGCTTCTGGCCTGGTCACTTTGGTCTTTATCATGGAGACCCACGGAAGTGACAATCCTGCTTGTGATCCAGCATCTTCCACTAGAGTTTGCTTTTCATTTTTGTTCATGTGTACAAATGAAGAGAAGAGATAAATCTGGCCCCAAGAGAGTTTCTTGTGATCAGCACAGAACATTCTCATACACCTCACAGACCAGTTGCATGCTGCATGTTTGTGTCTCATGTGACCATGTGAGCAAGCTGACTAATCAGATGATGATAGTGGTACAGTTTGCATATTAAATTATGTAAAAACCCTTATTTCTTTGCTGAACTTGGACATAATCATGTCAATGGTTCTGGTGTGTCTGACATCACACCTTCAAGAGGGATCAGTAATTTCTGTACTTGAAGAAAATCTTCTCTAAGGTATACAATATTTGAGCATGTGGAACATGAGCATGGACTGTTTACTGTAAAAGGTGATAGTTGGGTTTTGCTTTTGAACTGGGGCAGACGTCACTACTCTGTTTCTTTTTTCTTTGGCATTTGGACATATCAGAAAGTCAGTGATAGCCCATGTCTAAAATCTATCTATAACAGAGAGTGAGTGCTTCCAATATTACATTTTGTCAGGGCTGCCCACCTTTGATGTGTCTTTTCTGAAACACTTAGATAAAGTTCTATATTTAAGTTTTTGATTTACAAGACTGTCCCTTGGATTTGAAGGTCTATTTTTTTAATATAGAGCCAGGTGAACCAGCATAAAAAAAAACCTGTCGCATAAGCTAAAAAGAACACTTTTTCTGGAGGGCAAAATGTAGACAAGGATAAGTACAGGAAAATATTGAGATCCTATGTTTTCTGGTGGTAAAGAGTTCATTATTCGTTGAAAGGAATACCATAGGGGTTTTTTTGTTAGTTGGTTGGCTTTTTAGCCAATATTTTTTATTGTTGGCATTTTCAGCTAATTTATTGAAATTTAAATGCTCTTGACAATTTTCTGAGTATTTCGGAATGGCTCAGGAAGCTTATTAAACAGCCTATGACCAATGCTGGAGTACAACAGTGGAAAAAAACATGCTCATAAATAAATTATATGTACTGACAAGAAGTCAGTATGCTTCTCTGGTAATGATTCTAGCATGAAAATGCAAAGTATCCTGTAGTTCTTAAAGGACAAGCATTTTTTCTTTTTTTTTTTATTTTTTTTTTTTCCTTTTTTTTTTCTTTTTTATTTTATAGTTGCTTGGGGATGCCTTCTTTTGCAACTTTGGAAGAATTTATCTGTATTTTAACTCTTGTGTGAAATATTTCTTTCGACTTTTACCTCCTTGAATCCTTATAACAAAGCCACACAGTAAATTTAAAACAGAAATGATTTATTAATGATTAGGTAATGATCTCTTTGTAAAGGCTGGCAAACCTTTTTCATGGCACAGATGATAATGTTGAAGTTGCATGTCTATATTGAGATATGCAGTGTGCTGCACACAGCAATCCTATGTTATCTATGCTGAATAATTCAGGGAAAAGAAGGGATATGGAGTTGGTGAAGGGTCTGGAGCACGAGTCCTGTGGAGGAGCAGCTGAGGGAGTAGGAGGTACATCCCATGAGATTCAGGCCTGATGGATTAATTTTCAACCTCAATGGTGCACATTCTGGTTTTGCAGTGTGTAGCTCTCTCGAGCTGATGTAAATTACTAGATTGTATATGATTTTTCAGATAACCTATTTCCCTGTGACATGTATGACTCCTGTGAAACCATGCAAAGTTGTGAGGGAGATGTGGGACCTCCATCTCTAATATCACAAGACAGTGATTTTGGTAGTTCAAAACTTCAGCAGAAGAGAGAGAACAGAGCTGACTTGCTGCTCCTGATGAGGAGCTGATGAGCTGTATTATGTATAACTGGAACTTATGGAAGTCCCTCTGAGCCTTTGCAAACACTGAATTGCAGTAGCAAAGCTGAGAAATAGCAGACTGTCAAATCAGTCTCAGGACAGTGCACCACAGCTTGAAAGCACTCTGCAATTGATTAAAGTGCTCTGCTCAGTGTTATGCTAAGAGAGCCTAGGAAAAAGCAGATACTTCCTTCAGAAAACAAAGCTAAATTTAAAACCTCTTTAGAACTGAGAATTCAGCATCACTGTTATCTAAGTCAGAAAATTTTTATAAGGTGAGAGAACAAGGACTGAAATTTTATTGAAGCAAGAATCTGTTTAATATAAAGAAAAGATTATTTAAGACTAGAAGTCTATACTATAAAGAAACAAACAAAGACTTGTCTGTCTCAGCTTTTATGTCATCAGCAGTCACAGTGAGTCTCTGTAAGCAGAGTATATTCGTTATATAATGTGATCATAGTTATTTCTCTTTTTCAGAGAGTGGTAGGAACAAATTTTTGTTATATGTCTGATTTGTACTTCAGGAAAACGCATAGGTTTTAATTCTTACCCTGCAGCAAAAGCAATATTAATTTATAGTATGTACAGGAAAAAATATGGAAAATTGTTCCTATGAGTTGAATTGAAGCTTACATGTTTGAAGAAATTGCTTCAGAAAAGCTGTGCTGAGGGGTGATTTTGGGTTCTCTAAAGTGAACATGAAACAAACCAATTAATGTAACCTAGGGTAACATATGCTCTGTGAATATGTTATTATATGAGTTATTAAGGTAATTAAGTGACCTGTCTGAAGGTGCTTAAATAACTCAGTGCTAGTAGTGAGGTTAAGAGTGTTTGATCTATAAGTCACCAGTTTGTATCAAGATGAATTGTGTAGATGTACCTAAAAGTAATGATGCTCCTGGTCTGCTGCAAAGCAGTCTGCTGTCCTGCTTTAAAACAAAACTGACCATGTACAGGGAATTAATTAGTCTTCTAAGTCACAGGGTGGTTGCTGTGAACGCCGAGTGACATAGCATCATATAAACAAACTTCAACTGTTAGCGGTCCAGGAATTTAAGGCTCCTGAATAAAAACAGTTTCTCTGAAAATTTATATAAGTTTTCAATTAGATAATAACAACATGTTACTTCTAATGGGTCTTGTTTAATAACATCTCTGGGATCATGTGTTCTGCCATGTTAAAAGTATTATGCAGTGCAGGGTTTTGCCTCTGCTGTGTTAGAAATAGAGTCAGGTATTGCAGTTTAATTTCCAGGTTATCTGTGACATAACTGTGTTTTGCATGATGTATTAATGTACAATTCTATCAATAACCTGATTAAACATTTACAGAATGAGAGCACTGTTTTTCAAATTATGTTCCCTCTGGACCAGTTTCATAAATTGAAACCACTTGCTAATGACCTTGACTTTTTGTGGTTTTTTTTTATTTTTATTCAACAATATTGTATATAGATCCAAGGCTTCTTTGCCATGCAAATAGATTGATACGAACAGGAAGCATATTCTAATCTTTTGTTTACTCTGCAGAATTCAATAAATTATTCACTTTTGCATTTTTTCACATGGACCTCCTTATGTTTTTACCTGTTGATAGAACTGACCCTGGCTGAGTTAATTGGTAAGGGAGCCAGCATTTGCTAGACTTATTCTAACAACTAGACAATTAATTCTCTTTAAAGCTAATATGATTTAGGAAAATTAATCCAACTGTATATTTAGTTGCCTAAATACACAAACAAGTTTGAACCTTAATATGTATAAATGAAACTGAAGCTGTTCAGCTTTGAGTAATAAAATGTCATTGTACACTTCAGAATTGGAACAGAATGCTGGCATGAGGAGACGATGGTGTTGGTAGATACAATGTGTGGAGGCACTGTATAGTTTTGTTACAAATTTTTACCTGTCAGGAGGTGAAGAGAGTGTTTATTGTGGCACTCACTTTCCTGTCATTTTTTTGTAGCTGTGTAGCAAGGTGGAACCATAGTGTTTATTTTCCAGACTGAAAGCCTATGGACTTGCAAACTGATAGTGAGTTTGCAGGTGCTTTCTGCAGGACCAGTGATGATAAGACTTGCATTAAGGCCTGTTATATAGGTGGATGCTTTGGAGTTATTTAGTGGGTTAGTATGGGACATCGATATGATCTAAACTTTCTTTCTGACATATTCTGGGATTGAAAATACTCCAAAAAGATAGAGTAGAATTGTGAGGTTTCAAGTGTGTAATGGAGAAGTATGTGGGGAAGGTTTTATGGACTAATAACTCTGGGTTGGCATTTTTTCAGTTCTGCTTGCAAGCTGTGTGCTGTGCTTTCTTTATTTGTGAGGAAGCATGTATATTCTAGTGAGCAGCTGTTGAACTGGTATATGTTAGCCTACTAGCCAACTGCTCATCACAATAAATGCAAAAATCCACCAAGGATAAGGAAAAGATCAGAAGAATAATGATAGGCATGGGAACCCTTCTAACCTACTGCAAAGTACACTGAATTAGGGACTTGTCATTATAAAATACCAAATAAATACCACCAGAGGGGAAATGTTGGACCATTATACTTGGTGCAAAATCTAAGATGATTTAAAGAAAAAAAAATCTGACCTCACTAATTGAGGGAGATTCTCCTTGTGGTTTGAAGTGACAGCAGAGTAGTTCTTTTCTTGAGAACTCTTGCATAACTTAGTTCATTCTATGAACCAGTCTATGCCACTTCAAAAGATAACACTTATTTTTTTGACCTGGATACTTCCCATCCATGGCATGCATAATTACTCCTCTCGCAGGAAGCCTCTGAACTAAACAAATTAAAATGTGTTACTAAAATCATTGCCAAGTGCTCAGATGAAGGTAAGACTGCAGATGTTGAAATGGTCTTCCAGTTGAAGGTCTTGCAAAATTGTTTTTGTTACCAGAAAGATTTATTCCACCATGAAAAGAAACACAGCAAAATATTTATATAGTGGAGAAGAGCTAAATGAATTTCATTTTCTACTCAAAAATAAAAATGTTTTCTGTAATGGTTTGTTTGAATATACATCCTGTGCAACTACAGGAATTACTTTGGTATTTCTCTGTGCAAAAGTCCTAACATTAGTACTGCAAAAAGAGAGTGTTATGATGACAGACATCTTTTCTTGCTGTTACACAGCCAGCCAGTGCACATGGACGTTAATCTGAAGCAGAAACAAAAGTTGAATCCATTCAGGATATTGAATATTTCCTTGGGATTTAATCCTTGTGCAGTAAATTTAGGTACTGCTTTGAAAAAAAAATGATGTGAGTTAGTGGGAGACTGAGGAAAAATAATAATTTAAGACTTGTTTTAAATAGCTACTAAGAGAGGGAAAGAGTTCCGTTAAGAGCATTATAAAACATTTTAACAACGTATTTATTCTTTTCAGATCCAAGTTAAAAAAATTAAATAATTGCCATTTCTTCAACAAATACTCTGTTATGTGTGACTATAATAATAGCACAAAAAGATCCTGATCCCTGTGGTTCGAAGATTCTGATCCTAGAGACTTAAGGATTTTTTCAGTAACAAAACTCCTTATTCCTGACTCTCTGTCAACATATACCTTTCCCATTTGTTTTTTACTTAATAGAATTATTTTAATTCCACTGGTGCCTCTCTGGAAACCTTAACTCAGTTGCAAATGAAAACTGGAGTGTGGAGCACGTGTAAGATTCAGCTCTCCCATAGTTGTGAAAGTGTTGTGTTAGCTCCTGGAAGTACGAGCAACACATCTTTCTGTAGGCAGATGTGACTGGGTCAAGTCCGTGGTGCCGCACGTCTCAGGTCAGGCTGCTTGGCGCTATTGCTGTCTTTCTCTAGCTGAATTCCAACCAATTCTTTCTCATTACCCTAGGCATTTTGATGCCTGTTACAAAGGTAGATTTAGCTTCTTACTGAACTGTGAGTTGGAGTACAGACCTTCAGTTCATAAAGAGATGTACAGTTCACCCCAAAAAGATACTCTTTCAAATTAAAGTACTGTAAATTTTCCCTCCTGTCCAGTTTAGCTGAAATGTAAATCACGGAGCCTAGATAATTGCAGATAATCTCTTAATCTAGCAGAGATTCTGCTTGTATTGCCTCTCTTCCTAAAAAACACCAGCTGTCATTTTCTGCATTCTCTGGGACCTTCCTTCCTCGTGTTCAAACCACCTGGACTGGTATTTTTTATGCTGGTGAATAGGAGCCGCAGAGCCCCATGCTTACGCTGCAGTGCCAGCTATCCTTTTCCATTTTGGATTTGCATCGCTGAAAAATCTCTGCACACACTGGCATTTGTTTTGTTTTTTGTCAGTTTTTATATTCTTCCATCCAGTAATTTCCCTTCAGTTTTCTGTTTCTGCACTGTTTTAATTTCCTTGTTTTGATTGCTCAAGTTTTCATCATTTATTAGTTTGTTACTAGATGCTTTTCTTTATATGTATTTTTCTTCTGCACCTTTGGATATTGTTTTTAATTGCCTTTACAGTTCTGTTCTGTGTAACCACACAGAACATGAAAACATATTAATGCTTTGCTTGTACATGTTTTGCTTGTACTTTCCAGTAAATCTATCTTTCATTTCATAAGTCAGAAAAGGTAAGATTTTAGGCTGTATTTCTTGGAAACAATATTATTGGTAACTACTGACAGTTCAAGGTTTGTAGAATGATGTTCTAGGTTTGAGAAGTATTATAGAACTGTCCTTGAACCTAGCTTGAGACACTGTATATGTCTTGAATTGTCTGTTACAGAATGACATTTAATCATCTACTGCTGTTTTTAATTTTTATTTAATAGATACTCTCTGAAAAGTCTTTACATAGGCCTTACAAAGTTTTAAAAAACCTCTCAATGTAGTAGTGTTAGATGTTTGCAGTGTGGTGAACTTAAGATAAATCAGTGTCACATCCAAGAGTTAAAATACCCACCACCATTTTAATGAGGAAAGAGCTGTGTCCTGGTTATGACAGAGAGCTCAAAGATAATATTCTCTGAGTCACAGCTCTCACCAAAGTTTGTATCACTGATGTGTACAGAGATACATCTACAATTTTTCAAATGAAGGATTTGCTCAGGTACAAACACAGGACCTTGCAAAACAAAGCTGGAGCATGGTTCCTCCTGAACAGTCTTCAGACATAAAAACTTTTAACACGTCTCTAATATCTACATCAGAGAATAGCAAAGTATGTTGTGTCTTTAAAATAATGATTATAGAGCTTCATGTAATGGTGGTATTGTCCAAGAAAATAAGATCTTCTCTATCATCATCTTGAATATGAGAGAATACTTATGAGATCTCCCTGTTGTCAATAGTAGCTGGAGAAATTGACAACAGCAATTACAGGCTGTACATCCTTATTATGTAATTTAAAGTTTAATAAACACAGACTTATTTTGAGAAACTGACTTTAACAGAGATACCTAGTAATGGTGGCCCTGTGGAAAGGGAAGAAGGTGTCTTAGGGAGTCAGATACTGCAGTCCTGAAGAATGTGAATCAGGTAAGGAGTAAAGTTGGGTGCCTGAACTTAAGAAAAGCAGGCTTCCAGCTCTTCAGGCAGATAGTCAATAGGATCCCCTGGGAAACTGCCTCAGGGTCAAGGGAGCAGAACAGAGCTGGCAGATCTTTAAGGAAATCTTCCACAGAGCACAAGAGTTAGTAATCCCCAAGAGCAAGAACTTGGGCAAGGAAGGCAGGAGACAGCACGGCTGACAGGGAACTACTGGTCAAACTAAAGGCAAAGAAGCAAACGCAGACAGTGGAAACAAGGACTGCACTGGGGAGGGTATAGAGATGAGGTTCAGTTGTGTAGGGAGGGGGTGAGGAAGGCCAAGGCTGTGCTGACTTGAAATTGGCAAGGGACATAAAGAATAAGAAGGGCTCCTTCAGGCATGTTAAGAAGAAAAGGAAGGTCAAAGAAGGCCCCCCCCNTTGGTCTTCAATGGCAACCTATCTTCCCACATCTAGCGAGTGGATGGACAGCTGGATGGGACTAGGGGGGGTCAAAGTACTCACAACTGTCAGTAAATATCAGGTTCATGATCACTTGAGGAACCTGAGTATCCATAAGTCTATGGGACCTGATAAGCTGCATCCCAGAGTCCTGAGACTATTCACTGTTGGCCAAGTCACTCTCCCTGATATTTGAAAATGGTCGCAGTCAGGTAAAATCCTAGGGCATTGGAAAAAGGGAAGCATTGTACCCATCTTCAAGCAGGGTAGAAATGAAGACCCTGGGAACTACTGATCTATCAGCCTCTCGTCTGTGCCTGGGAAGATCATGGGAAATATCATCCCAGAAGCTGTGCAAAGGCACATGGAGGATTGGGAGGTGATTTGAGACATGCAGCACGGCTTCACCAAGGGCAAGACCCCACCTGGAGTGCTGTGATCAGCTCTGGGGTCCCCAGCACAGGAAGGATATTGATCAGTTGAAGGACTGCCATTAAGGTGGCTAGAGGGATGGAACACCTCTTCTATAAGGAAAGGCTGAGCGAATTGGGATTGTACAGGCCGGAGAAGANTCTATCAGCCTCTCGTCTGTGCCTGGGAAGATCATGGGAAATATCATCCCAGAAGCTGTGCAAAGGCACATGGAGGATTGGGAGGTGATTTGAGACATGCAGCACGGCTTCACCAAGGGCAAGACCCCACCTGGAGTGCTGTGATCAGCTCTGGGGTCCCCAGCACAGGAAGGATATTGATCAGTTGAAGGACTGCCATTAAGGTGGCTAGAGGGATGGAACACCTCTTCTATAAGGAAAGGCTGAGCGAATTGGGATTGTACAGGCCGGAGAAGAGCAGGCTTTGTGGCAACCTAACTGTGGCCTTGCAGTACCTGAAGGGAACTTAGAAGAAAGATGGAGAGTGACTTATTTAAAAGGGCATGTAGTGACAGGAAAAGGGGGAATGGCTTCAAACTGAAACAGAGTAGATTTAGATTTGATATTAGGAAGGGATCTTTTACTGTCAGGGTGGTGAGACATTGGAACAGGTTTCCCAGGGATGTTGTGTATGCCCCAACCCTAGAAAGATTCAAGGCCAGACTGGATGGGTTTTTGAGCAGCCTGGTTTAGTGGAAAGTGTCCCTGCCTTTGGACTTGATTAGAACTGAGAAACTAATACCCAAGGGTGAAATGATACGCCAAAGCAATGAATCCAGCACTGATGGTTGGCTGAGACTTGAGACAGGTATTAAAATATTTCACTGTCATCTTACAGTAGGTTTTCTGAATTTTCTCTATGTGCAAGTTTCATGTGTAAAGCAAACAATTAAAGTGACGTAATATAACTAAGGTTTCTGGCTATAGCATGTTTGATGCCTACTGTACATGTAAAAGTTTTAGATATAAAATTAGTATGTTTTTATGTTAAGTTGTTATTCTTTCTCTATGAAACTTCTCTATGTTAAGCTCTGGTTTGATAAAAAGCCACGTGTCTTTGCAACTCTCTGTTTGATGTAAATCATGTATAAGTATGATCAAACTGCAAAGCCAAACAATGTGGGGGTTTCAATGCATCCTTCAGTGCATTTCTTTCTATCTCATCAGAACAGCAAACTGCATGTTTGGAGCCACAGTGTTTGTGGTTTCTGTTTCTGTGGCATAATTTCTGCTATATACAGATTGTTCACTGGAAGTGTAGCTAGTAAAGTATTTTAGTAGGTAGGATCACTGGCAGATAGTTGATTTTTATTTTTTTTCCCATTTATTTTAGGGAGAGATACCTCTGAGAGGGTGAGAGAGAAGCATCTGCAATATAGGGCAGCTGGGATTCCAAGAAAGGAAATGTCAGCATGTGGAATGGCTGAAAACAGAACGGTTATCTGTAGACAGTAACAAAACTGCAGAGGAAACTCAGGAGGAAGAGTAGAGTTCCACAAGCACTGGACATGGGATTATTTTACCGTAGGCTAGCTAGTGGTACATTGTGCACAGCTAAGGGAGCGGCCTATAGCTGAAAATTTGTGAGGCTGAATGGGGCTGAATGTCAAAGATTCTTACAGTACCTGCTATCTTGCATCTTCTACAGAGACATCTTTTAGAAACACTGTGTGTCTCCTCCTTGGAGTAAGAAGAGGTCAGACAACCATTACTTCAGGAGTGGGAAAGTTTGTGCACAAAAACCATTTCAGGAACCATTTTGTATCAGGACTGCGACTGTTCCAAGAGGCTTCCAAAGTTATTCACAGAGACTGAGGATTTTTGTTCTTTTATTTTCTCTTTCATCCTGTTTTGGTTTTTTTTTTCCTCAGCATTGTGTAATAACTCTCCTATGACTCATGGCTTATCTGACATCTTCCCAAACAAAACTGCAACAGTTGAGGCTGACCTGATAATAAATTGGACAAGCTAGTAAGAAATGCTACTTGTGTGGGAAGTGAGAGGAAAATTGTTTGTATAAGACTGGATTATGATACCTCAGAGAATATCCCTCAAATCCAAACACTGGTGAGAAAGCTGTGTCAGGATGGATGTACAGCTGACAGCATACCTACAACTTCTCTGCTCTATAGCTGCTATTGAGAGTGCTTGCAGAAAAACAAAACCCAGCTGTGGTGGGGATAGTGGATTTAAACCTTTATACATCTATATCAGTAGTATATCTCTTTTCTGAGAGAATAATGTTAATAAAGCATAAAATTGTACAATTGAAAGAAAAAGTGTAACAAGTTTTGAATGATAACATATTTTACTTCTGAGTTGTTGAAATAAAATTCTATCTATACTGAATTCTCTGCAGTAATGGTTATTAAATACATTGTAAAATGTCTATATGATTAATGCTGTCTCCTGTCTACACAATCCTAACTTAGATCTAACTTAGATCTGCCTAGGAGTGTTTTGGGTTTTTTTTTTTTTTTAATAATAAGTTGGTGACAGGTAGATTTTTAAAATAAAGCATATGTCCACCGCTTTTCTTGAATAAGAGTGTTTGTATGATTTAGGGAGCTTTGTTGGCATGACTTTACCATTTCTTCAAATATTTAGTGCTCTGCTAAGAAAAACCACAAGCAAGTTCACTCTTCACTCATTTGAGAGACCTGTCTGACCTCCCAGGGTTTCCAACAGGCATCAGTATTGAGAGCAAAACTCTTAAAATGGTGGTTGGTTTTGGTTTTTTTCAATGTCCAGAATTTTGAATCCTAGAACTTCCTTTTTTTGTTGATCGTCAGTTTATAAATCAGTACAAGACGATGTACTGTGTTTCTGAAATTTTATATTCACCTATGATGCTTAGTGATTGTCAGCCTTGAAGCCCGCAGATTTCTTTTTCTGCATGCATTTTGAGGTGATTCTTCTGTAGCTCACATTGCAGTTGTGGCTTAGTTATACTCTGCTGTCTTGAAATTTCTTCTTCTCTAAATATTTAACTTGATAAAAAGATGGTGAACAGATGGTGAGATTCCAGGGCAGACCCTTGATCAAGTACAGTTGTTACCAGCCTATAGGCTGAGTGTGAACCATTAGCCTGTGCAACTGATTGAGGCATTTTTTCATCTGCTTGTTCACATAGACAGTAGAATCTCAGAGTAATTACTGGGATTATGTCAAAAAGCATCAGTACCATGATAGGAATGCTAGGTATTCTGGCCTTATCCACACCCTACAGAACTTCCACTTCATTCAGTAATGGACTTCCATTTGTCTCTTTAGAACAATGAAAGAAGCTTTTCCTGTGTTTCTTGCTGGCCCTTGCCAGTTCTGGCTTCAGCTGAGCTCTGAAGATTTCTATTGTCCCTGTATATGCAGTCAAGGTTCCTATATTCCTTCTTTGTAACCTCTCACAGTTGCCATTTCTTGTGCATAGAAGCTCAGCTGTGAGTGCCTGCTTAGCCAAGCCAAACACCTGATGTGTTTGCCTGTTCTCAATATGGAGCCCCGACTTGTGCTCAGAGGTGGCTGCTCTTCAAGGCCTGCTAGGCTTCCTGCACTCCTCTGCCTTCCTTTATTGCCTTCTGTGCAATCCCATCTATCATTCCCTGGCTCTTCCTGATGAGCCAGCTTTCCCAGAGGTTGCTCTGTGTATTTGTCTTGGGACTGCATTTTGCAGTACAGACATACCCATGTGCCTCAGTGGTGTCAAACAGGACATGTTTGATACTAATTTCAATTTCACAGCTTTGTCAACACCCTTAGCATCAGCAAGTTGTATTGCCACTGTTAGTCAGAGTATTTCCATGAGGTAACTAGGAATATAGAATTGAAAATAAACCATGGGAGTGAGATGTCTAGACACACAGGTTTCACTAATAGACTTAGTCTTTAAAAATTTTTACAAATACCACCTGGGATAAAACCCAGCAATCCTTTGCACTGCATTGGTGCAATTGTCCCAAATATCCACAAATCAGCAAAATCTGTCTGAAAATCCATATTACCACTTTCTCCATTGAGAAGACTGACAGAGGTAATGCAAAATTACCATTCTTATTTTATCCTTTGTAGAAGCTGGTGATTTAAAAGCAAAACCTTTAATCAGGTACAGCAGGCTACCATGCAGTAATTTTAATATCTCATTACAATCAAAATATATAGTTTATAACTTTTGGTTACGTACAAAAGAAAGTAAGATTTGCAGTGTCTTAGCAGCAGCAAAGACTGTAATAAGAGCAAGAATGCCTTTACCTGAATAAGAGTAGTTGATCATTTAACTTACCAAGAGATATAAATAAATGGATTTTTAGTGGGTAATTAAATTAAGAAACACTATATAATTAAGCTTATGGATCATGGAGAAAATTCCTTGATATTTTTGCTGTGCGAACAAGTTGTCTCTCTGTTGTGTATTTAATTACTTTAGCACTTTCTGGTACCTTTTGAAGTGGGAATCACCAGACAAAATCTCACTGATGCCATGATAAGTCAACCAGACTTGGTGGTATTTACACATATGGAGGGATTCACACATTCTGCATTTGTAATGTTGTCTTCTGCCTTTCTTACCTTACTTTGTAGCCTGCACATATTTACTGATGACTTAGTTCTCAGCACTGCTAATATCGTGATAGAAAAGGGGTTGGTGAATCAACAGGTCACCAACCTCCAATGCAAGGTGTGTCTTCCATAGGATCTATTAAAAAGACAGGGTACTGAGAAACGCTGTAAGATACAAATTCAGCAAATGAGGAAGGGCATGATTTTCTTGCCCTGTGTAGCCTTTCAAGATTAGAGAAAATTTCCTAACTTGCATGACATTGAAAACAGTTGTGAGGTAGAAGAGGATTTTTGTGGAAAAAGCTGAGAGCAACCTAATTAAATATGTACTGTCCACGCAAATTTCTCCTGTGCACTAGATGATCTTAACAGTTTCTTCTAGACCTCCTCCCCTTTATGTGAGTTCCTTGTTCCCTTCATTTGCTAATTCAAACTGTTTGAAAAATTCTTAAACATACCTAAATCCATTCTATAGTGTACGGGCAGTTACTATTTCTGGTTATCGTTCCGATGCCCTAAACAATAAAAATCTTTCTGCAGTTATTAATAGTGCTGATCTTGTGGGTTCCTCACTGTCTTTACAAAGGGCATCTGAATCAGAAGCTATTACATAGAAGAGATTGCAGGGAGGAACAAAACATTATCCTGCTGTATCGTTTGAGCTGGTTAAACAGAGCTCAGATCAGTCACCTCCTTGATTCTGTCATGAGATGGCCAGTGTCATAATTGCTTCAGTTTTATTGCTTTTTTCTGCCGCTTGCGGGAAGCTTTATATCCTCATGAGGACAGTGAGAGGTTTTTAGGTTTTAGACGTATCCTTTTGCTGCATTTGGTATGTCAAAATTGAGGTGTGCCTCTCCTCAGCCCTAGTGCCTCAGCAGCATACAGTCCTGATAGATTGAACTAGCATGATGATGTATATGTTGTGTATAAAAATAGTCCCAGTGATACCCAGGCAGACTTACAGCTCCAATATACAAAAGAGAGAAAAGCTACTCTTCACACAAAGAACAGTGAAATAGGAGCATTAGCAGCCTCATTTCAAGAAATGGCTGGCTCTGTCAGCTTGTATGGTTAGTACATCTGGTCCCAATCCTGCAGTCTTTTAGAGGTAAAATTTCTCAGAATTTTAAGTAGGATTTTTTCCTGTGTCAGGACAACAAAATTGTAATGTGGTGTTGTTTTGTGTTGATTTATTTTTCCAGTTTCAAATTTTATGATAATTGTAAAATTTGTTGTTGATAAAGCTATTCAGGGCATAATGTCCTTATTTTAGGGGTTTCTTCATACTTAAAATTCAGGGGTTTCTTGCTTTTTTTTTCTGACACTCCCACAGTAAGAGAAGGGAGTACTCATTTGCAATTCTAACTGTTCATTTTGCTCTGTTTGACAGAAGTAACATCATATGTTAAGAAAAAGTGTATTGGAAAAAGCCCACCTTCACAAAAGAACTTTATATAGCAAATAAGAATTAGAAACTTATCAGTTACTCCCTAAGATAAGTAAAATGTTTGTTATAAGAGCAAATTACATGCTCTTTTCCATTAAGCACAGTAATTCTTTCTTCGATTTCCTCAGTAATTTAAAGTAGCATTATCCCTCAGAGTAGCTGTGCTGTGGTAAGATAAGCTTGAGACTGAAACAGAAACTGTAGAGCAGCAAAGCCTTTTCATCCCCCCGCTTTCTACTAAATAAAATGGGTCGTCAGTCATGAGAGTGGAGTGCACTGCCACATTACCTCAGCAAAGGTTGTACTGCTGCTGAAACTGTAAAAATACAAAGTCAGAGTAGCTTGTGGCAGAACTGATGCACAAACAGATTCTACTGTGGTATGTAGTGATCGGAAAAAAAACCAAATGGTTGGGTGGCCACCAGGTCACAAGAGCTTGTAATGATTTTTCTGACAGCTCCACAAATAGATGCTGCCTCATGTTTATGAAGTACAGGAGATAGTGTACAGCCAGGGGTAGCGTTTTCTTCCCTTAGAAAAAAGACTTTGGGCTGTGCATTTTTACCATCTTTTGACATCTTTAAAAGGAGATGCAGTTGGCTTTGGTTTTCCTAATTCAGCACATTCCCCCCACCCCCCACTGTCTCCTTTCAGAAGTGTAATGGCAGTACCAGTTGTACATTTCTGTGGTGCAGGAAGGGCTTCTGCAAGCCTGTTTTCCCACCACTGCTAAGGCCACAGCTTGCTTTCCCTTATGTCCCTTTTGAAACTTCTAATATGAGCAGGATTCAATGGGTAACAGCCCACCTTCTCATGTTCCACATATTCATAGTGGAGAACCTAAGGGTTGCAGAGTAAGAAGTGAAAAGTAAGTATTGAGGGCACCACCAGTGTATGTGTCCATACAATTTTTGCCCTGATTTGTCAGATTGTGTATATAAAGCTCATTTGCACAATGTCATTATATGTGATGTTCTTTTAGCTTTTGGAAAGTGCTGCTAAACTTGAGTGTCAAGAATCTCTTTTCTTTTTGTACCTCTTGTTTAGCATTTGTCCATGTTTATATTGGCATAGTGTGTCCGGATATGAGATTCTTGGACCATAATCAGGAGGAGCAACATGACAGATTTGTAAATCCCATCACAACTCTTGCATACTTTAAGAAGATATAAAAATGGTTTATATTTCTGGATCTTATCAGTCATAGAGTAGCTAAAAAATTGGGTCACAGGGAAAATGTTATTCATAGTTCATCCATATTCACAACATAACTTATTTTTTGTCCACCAGTCTACACAACTTCAAAGTGAGTGACATATTCATCATAAATGGAGTATGAAAAATGAGATATTGCAGAACCCAGTATGATTTATCTGTCTCCACACTTCCTAGTTTTGTTTCTAGATACTTTTCAACCACTAAAATCCCTGGTTTTGAATTGCCATTAACTAATGGTGAGAGAGAAAAATACTAGCACTTACATGACTACATTTATATATATATAATATATACTATTTATATATTTTTTTATTATTTAAAAAACCCTATTCATGTGTATTGTAATGCCTATTAATTGTATTAGGAAGTGACTACGTGATGAAAAACAATCCTGCAAATTTCACACACCAAGTTGTTGTTGCCAGTGTAGTAGCTCAAGACACAAATCATTCTTTATTCTTAAGGAGAGGAAACATTTTTTTTTATTATTTTTTATTTTTTTTTGAATGCTGTAATGCCATTATCCGATAAAGCTAAGTGTTAAGGATGATGTACCTAGGAAACAGGAGGCATATGGTCATGGTGCTCGCTATGATTGGATTTTATGTGGATAATTTTTGACCTTCCACATTTTCATTTAATCTAGAGGATCAAATTACTGTCATTCACATATTTGGGATGTGTGTACTTAAAGTGTAGCTATAAGTTCATTCATTCCTGTTTTCCCAGCTTTTATGAACAACAGTAGGTGTAATTCAGCATGCCACTATGCTACTGGTTTTTTCAATTCCATCTTCAAGTCTAAGCTATCCTTACGTTATCTGGTTAACAGAAGTGGAAATTACTTGCCTTTCACTTTTTTCACTCGCTGACAAGACTGGGTGTGTAGGTGAGTCACCTGCTTTTGCATAGTATAGGTTCCCTGAGCAGGGTTGGAAGTGTTTCTGTCCCAAGTGGCAACCCAATATTTGAAGGAATTCTGGAGCCAGGGTACTTCTAGCCATGAAGGAGGTTTTTTGCAAAAGACTCCTTAGAGTAGACAAAGCTTTTATGTATTCTTGCTAATCACATACAGAATTTGGCTTAAGTCATGCTCAGTCAATGAGATACTTCACGGTAAAAACGTTTCAAAGCCAGTGGCATAACAGACCCAACCACATATTAGAAGTGGAGTCTTAAGATGTCTGTAGGGGTACAGTTTCAGTTGTAATACAGGGTTTCCTTGTTTACTGGCTTTCTGAAGACTGTGAGGAAAAATTATTTCAAAATATTTTTTAAATTATGTGTACATGAGGCACCATCACAAGCAGATAACAGTGAAAAGTCTGTGCTTCTCAAAGACTCAAGAACCTTCAGGTTGTAGAAGATGCACGGGACTTCAGCCTGTCACTGAATGGTTTGTGCAGGCTGGTCTAGGATTTTCTCTGGATGGAAGGTGCATTAAGGCAGTTCAAGACCAACAAAGCACATTTATGTGTTTAAAGCTGAGCACCTCTGTATATAATTTCTGCTTGCATGTTCCTTTCAGAAACTGATTTGAGTATAGTATTTTAAAGCAAGAAACAACAGTGCAAAAGATTTAGGACTTCTCAGGAATTACTTTTTACCTCAGACTGTGTACATTGCTAAGCAGTTTCCAAGGCAGAATAAACCAATGAAGTATTTAGTGGCATTTCTATCTCTGTGTTTCTTTTACAGCCAGCTACTGGTCTGGAGGCTGTGTAAGAATACAGTGTCTACCTTCTTCCTCTCACCTCCCCAAGATAAAACTGTTTGGGTGAAATGAACACGTTAGTTTTCTGCAAAATGGACAGTAACTCTGAACACATGGATAATTAGGCTAATTAGTCTCATTCATTAATTACATTAAGAGGCTACTGGTGTATTTTTATTTGTTGTTGTGATGTTTAAATTTTGACATTTGAAAACCTCATCTGGTCTGCTTTTTTGTTAAGTTTTGCTTTTACATCACCACAGTATAACTTGTGGCAAACTTCATATTGAACGAAAATGTTCTACTAAATTTAAGTTGCAGATTAAAGTAAAGGATCATACGTGCCTTAGTATCCCATACAGACTGCAATGTTTTCATCCTAAAATTCAAGACACATTTTAATACTTGCCAGTATGGAAGACATGGGGAGTATGGAGGGAAGAAGTAGTTCTACTTTCCCCTCTAGTGTAAGGTGATTGTCTTCTAAAACATTTCTCATTAGGTTATTTCAAATGGAAGAGGAATCCTGTGCATTTCAGAGCTTTATTTTGCATGTCCCCTTCATCTCCTTCTGTAAAATACAAAGATACCTTTTGATGAAATGTAATACCTCTGGGATAGAACCTGGAACAAAGCAGATCAGTGCCTGGCAACACAATATACATGTTTTTAAGGAAACAGATGGAAAAAGAAGCAGTGAGTGGTAGGGCAGCATAGAGCATCTGTTAGAATTAGTTGCGTGATAAAATGGAAGCTGATTCATGTGTTTTACACCAGCTGAAGGCCCTGTCTCCTTTATGCTCTGTGTCCCTGTTTTTTCACATGCCCTCTCTCCTCCTGCCAGGTAGTACTCTTTTGCAGGTAGCAGATAATAACCTCCATGTGTTTTACAGAAGCTGTAAAGCCTCAGTACATGTGGCAAGGATTGTATGACGTCTTATGCCAGCTGGATACTACAAAATGGAGAAAATAGGTGTTTGTGAGATGCCTGTAGGTGTGAAGGCAGGCAGAATCCATGGGCATGGACCACAAAGGCTGCCTTTCCTAGTCTCTCAAAGACAGATGTGATCTTTCTAAGTTGGATGAGACACATTTAAACTATTGCTGTGTAACTTTACTTCACATGAATATGCAGTTGTCTTCCTAAAAAGAAAGACTCTTCGGATGGCTTTTCATCTGCATTTACGTGCTGAAAGAATCAGGTGGAGTTTTAGCACCAAGTAGTATATTTCCATGTCTACATTTCTGCACTCTTAGTTGTGAATATTGCTCCATTTATGTAGGTATGGTTTTATTTAGTGTGCGTTGTCTAAAAGGTGATCACCCATTTTTCAGATGAGCATACCTCTGGTGTGGTTTAGGAAGGATGAAATGGCAGTATTTATAAAAGCTTACCTTTATTTTTTATGAAGACTTCAGTATTTTTCAGACTTATTTTGTCTAATCTCTGAAAGTAATCTCTTTACGTGTGCATGCGCATTGGAATCTACTTTGCCTGTTTTGTTTTCTGCATGGGCTAATGGAGTTCAAAAACACTTTTATGATGGCATTTAAAAACACTTTTATTATGGATGATGGACGTCCAGACACTGAGGACAGGGAGTTGACATAAAAATGGATTAACTGTCAGAAGGCAATCCAGAAAAGAATCTGTTGCAGCTTTTTATATTTTTGTAAAAATTAAGAAATGTAAGCAGTTCCACATTTACATCTTCCAAATAAGTTTTTAAAATTCAAGGTTCTCATTTTTAATGAGCTTGCACAGCCAGGTCTTGAAGCCTTCATAAACTGCCATAGTTTATGAAGGCTTCAAGACCTGGCTGTGCAGGCTCATTAAAAGTTCATATACTGTTAAAATTACAAAGAAAAGGCAAAAGGCAGCAACTGAATTGTACACAAAAAGGAGCATTCTTCTTTTCTGTGAAACTTCAGATATGCATATACATAGATCCACAGTGGCTCGGAGCTTTAACTCCTATGTAAGAATGAAAGACTGATTGTAGAAGACTGCAAATATCTTGAGATATTCAAAGGTGTAAATTTTTACAAGTTTTGAGCTGGCCACAAGTCCTTTGACCAAGGACCTGTGGCCTCTGTTGGTTGGGGTTTTTTTTTTTATTCTATTCTTTTTTAAAATCACATTTTCATCTGGATTCCATCAAACAAATTGTGAGCTAACATTAGCAAAAATTTCATTTTATCTCTCTAAAATCTGTATATCCCTTCAGATAAAAAGACACTGCTTTGTAAATTAGTTAAAAACTTACTGAAAGGTTCTTATTTTCCTTTGTCACAGGAGCCTTCTTAGAGCATCAATATCTTCAATATGAGCTAAAACGACAGACTCATTACTGCAACTGAGGCAGAGTTTGTTGTGTTGATCCATGTTGCATAAGGATGAGATCTGACAGTGTTCATGAGCCAGTCAGTAAGAGCAGTGCTCTACTACAGTTTATTTTGGGGGTGATTTTATGGTAATTTTTCTCATTTCTTTGGTACTCTTAGAGAGCAGTACCTTTCAGAGAGCAGCAGGCTCAGCTCTGCTTTTGCTTAATGCAGATATGTTTGTGTAGCTGCCTGGATGTCAGGAGTGCTCCTGGTGGGCTGCAGTGGTGTTTGGGTCAAAGCTGAGTCTTGTGTCTCTTGACTGTTTATGCAGGTTTTGTTTCCTTACATTTTAAAAAGACCTTTATCATTGGTAGCTGATACACACAGTGTTGAAAAGAGGAAAATTTTCATCTTCAAATTTAAATATTAATCCCCTAAGGCTGTTGGTATGCCTTCATTTTGGTGGGAAGGGGCTGCTCTTCCTCTGTGCCAGGGATTCTGACAGAATCCCTCTGCTGACCTTGCTGCTGCAGAAGAAAAGCTGTCTCTACTCTGTGCAGCCTGCTCATAACACAATACAGTGTCAGGCTAAGTGGTGCCTCCAGTCATCTGGGTATGTTTCATCCAGTCCTAATTCATTCAGTCCCCCTTCTCTTCTTTTTTTCTTGCATACATCTCAGAAGCACAAAAAGGCACGCCACCTGTTTCAGTCCATCAAGGGGGTCAACCCAGAAATGCCCAGTGGCTGGCTAAGCATTACTGTTGTATTGTAGTGCTCTCCAGCCCTTGAGAACAGGCCAGTGCTTTGGGTTGTACTGCTCTTACATGGTGAGTTGAGACACAGGACATCAATTTAAAGGGAGGGTTTAATTTACATGGCAGTTTAATTTGCATAGTGCTCATGTAAAAAAAGTTAAACCTTGAAACAAATACCAGCAATTTCTAAATGTGCTGCTATCAAACTGAAAGTGTTGGATGGGTTTGGCTTGCTCTGTATGTAGTTAATAAGTTATCAACACTGCCAACAGCATAAGAAAATGGACAGATAGTTTGGACTGGCACTTTGCTGTGCTGTATAGACGGCCTTTTAGATGTAGTGGCAAAAGGAAAAGCAGAAATAAAATGTACGTCAATACTAGCAACAGCTTACAGACAGGTTTTTCCTTACAAGCTTCTTTTAATATCTTCTCTTGGACAGATAACAATAAATTCAGTGACAGATTCCAGCAAACACTTTTTCAAATGTAGCAGGGGCAATTTCACAATAGCACAGTTTGTATGGCAGCTAAATTGATGAATCATATTTAAGCTATGGTTTTTTTCTCCTACCCTCTAGCAGCTTCTGAATGTTCCGCACATTCTCACATTTCCAGATGTTGAAAACTAGGCTGACTTTCACCCAGCAGAAGACATGTAGACTATTGAACATTATGAAGAAGTGTACACTATGCCCTAAATGGAATTTAGTTCTTGTAAATTTCTTGTGCTGTTATTTTACCTGGGGTTTTTGTGTTTGTTTGTTTGTATTGCCAGATTATGCCCTATTTATTTCTGCTAGACTTTAATTCATTCTTGTATTGAGAGAAAAATTACAACACACCCAAAGCTTTAACGTTCCATGAAAATGAGCAGGTGATTTGACTAACAAAGCCATGTGTAGTAGAGTCTGCTTTATCAATCAATGTTGTTACATCACTGCTTGCATAATGCCAGTCAGATTTTGGACTCTGTGTACTTGGAGATCTTAGCAAGCTGTAGACTGTGCCCTAGCACTCTTTACCTGCCATGACTGTGTTTCACTGCCTGTGAAATACTCCAGGGTTTTTCAAAGTTGACGTCTAGCACATGTAAGTCAGCTGGCTCAGTCGCCAAGACTAAACATTCTTCCTGAGGAGTGAGCGTGAGCGCAGCCTCCCAGCTGGCAGTGTAAACCACTGCTGCAGAAAACACAGTTTTGTGCTGAAATAGAGTAGGTGAGGACAAGCAGTCTGGTGATATAGAATCCATGGGATGGTTTGAAGTTCCTGTCACCTGTGCCCAGATTGTATCTTCTGTGTGGTAAGGTAGGCATGTGCCAAGTGAAGCAGAGCTGTGGAGGAGATCATTGCTTCTGCTGAATTTAGAAGCTGCATGGGTGAAGCAAATGTGTGTAGTTGAGCTGACATGGATCATGATGCATGAACATTCTCCAGATTAGGATGCTAGCTGGATGGATACCTGGTCTGTGTTCTCTTTCTCTTTTTGTCCACTCCATATATGGTCATATTTTACATGTGCAACTCATCTGCCATAAAGTACAGCAACAAAATTTAAAGCTGCGATTCTGTCTACCCAGAGGAAGCAGCTTCCTCTGAAAGCCTCATAAAAATTTCTTTGGAGACACAAGAGAGGTAGTTTGAATGAATGTCATTTCACTGTTTACACTCTCTTTTTCAAATACAAACCCTTTATTTATTCATAGTAATAGAGCATGATACGCCAGGAGATGGCAACTGGTAGCATTCCAGATGAGAAAGCCGGTGCTCTGCACCTTTCTAGGCAAGAAACCTGAGAACTTCAGAAATTTTTAGTGGTTTTGGATTCGTTTTGCCACTCTCTCAGAATTTCCTTATCATTACCCAGCTGAATGACCTGCTTATATTGAATAAACAGGCAGCTACCAAATTTTTTTGGCACTCTGAGAAATACAGCACAGATGTCTTCTTTCTTTGTGGCAGTGCTTTGTAAGGCAGGGCTCCCACTACTGCTGTGTGGTGAACTTCTAAGAAATGTGGATGAGTCCAGGTCCCTTTGCAAAGAAGTTTAAAATTAGCGAGCATTTTATTGCCCACAAGTTCACTGTAGGGACTGACTGAATCATGGTACTGTTGTAATCAGAAGCAAAGATATCATATAGGAATAGATTCTCTGCTCCTTTTTTTGTACTGCAAAAAAAGCAGAGATTGGCATGTCTTCCAGCTAACACAGCCACCTTTTTAATACCAATTTCTTCTTTTTCTCATACTGGTGTCCTGCTGGGGACAGAGAGTGTTGAAAAAAGCACACAGTGTTCTGACTGTCTTCAGCTCTTTGTCAGCTTTTGAGCTTCTGCCAGCTTCTCTTTGTCAGCTCCCAAGGCCACTCTAAACTTCAGAGGTGCTGGGGTTGTGACCAGCTTTCTGGCTGAACTTAAACTTTGCAGAGAGCCAGACTCCTGAAGTGTGTGTTTGGTAAACAGGCGAGACTTCAATAATAAGTTTGAATGCATGATATTAATTCTGTTGTCATGAATGCATTGCAGTGTCTCAGCTATCAGCCTCCTTCTGTCCCTGGAAGGCATAACATTGATTTCAACTTTTGTCAGCCATAGGGTAGTACCTACCTCATCTGTCATGGTGGGTGCCTCTGGACAGGGAGTTCCTTACAGTGGCACAGCACAGGGCAGTCCTACACCAGTGTGTCCTCAGCAGTTCCTTCCCTGCCCTCACCCTGCTTTATTTCACTTCCCAGAGGACAACCTCCAATGTACTGCAGCAGCATTGCAGCAGAGGCTCTGCAGTAACTCCTGTCAGTGCAGAAGCTTGCGGCATACTTTCATATTGTGTGCTAGTGCTGAATGTGAATGACTTCCCCTGTGTTGCTGGAGTAGCAGAAATTCTGCAGTATGGTCCTTGCTAGTAGTTAGAAAGCTAAAGGCTAGATCAGATTGAAGAAAGGATTGTTCCAGGCACTCTCTGCCCTCCCCTTTGACAACTCTAGCTGAAGATGGAGTTAAAAAAGAAAAACGATTGAATCTAAACAGAAAGAGCAAGAATGTGGGACAAGTTCACAATGCATATTTCTTACTGTGTAACAATGCTGGAGGTTGGGATCCTGACCTTTATGTATCCTTCTTGAGGAGAAATAGTTCCACTGAGATATTTTTCTTTTGCTCCACATTGGCATTATTGGAGAGCCTGTCCCACAAAGAGTTTCATTCATGGCTTGACAGGCTTTAGCAATAGCTTGTCTTTCACACTGACAGTTCCTGTGTCTTACGTATGACACATCTATAGCCAATTTCCCTGGCTTTCTGACTTGCCTTCAGACTGCTGGTGGAACTCATAAGCAGGGCTGTGGGCCCTACTACTAGCAGCTGTGAGGACTAGCAAGGCCAAGCTATTGTATATATATAAAGGGTATTTAGAGGATGCTTTGTGAGAGAAGAAGGCAAGCCTTTTAGAGTCCAGTCATAGCCTTCCCTGCTTGAATTTCCAAAATTCAGTTTACTTCCTGATCTTTGAATAGTGCACTTTATTGTTCACACTCTGAATCTGACAGCAGAGTCAAGGGAACTTTTAAGGGTGAATAAATCTAGCCAGGCTGTGGCTAGCTTGGTGTTGTGGTGGAACAGGCCAGCAAACAAAGATTTCTAGCAGGGAAAAAAGTGATTTCAGTGCCATCAGGGGACAGAGCATATTATTCCATGATTAAATATATCTACTGAGTGACAGAAGGGAAAAGGAAAAGATAATCTCAGGCTTGTCTGGCAGATGCTTACCTAAAATACATCACGAACATTTCTGTTAGATATGCTGCTGATGGCAAGCAGTAGCAGGTGCAAATTAATGCTTACCATTTTCCCATGTGCTTCGCAAGTGCATTTCTTCATTTTGCCAAGGAGAAAGCAAAGCCCCAATGACATGATCAAAGTCTCAATGAAAACAGGAGATAAACAATTTTTATGGACATTCTTAGGTCTCTAAGTTTTTTACTTTTGTCTTTCACACTTGTCTTCATGACCCGTTAGAGCTTCTGGGAGAGCAGTGATGTCACTGAGTGACACACCTCAGTTCTGTAAAGGAAGGATCTTCTTCTGATGAACTCCAGCAGGCATGGTGGCCAGTAAAAGTAAATGGACATTACTGTAACTTAAATATATATAAAATTCGGATCCTTTTTTTGTTTTACTACTGAAGTGGCTTTTTAATATTCTCATGTTGTGTTCTATTGAAAGTCTCTATTTTGCACAAGTGGTTTACATATTTAAAAGAAAAATAGAATAAAATTCAAATAATTTTGAATGCAACGGTGAGTGTGATAAGCTTTCCTTGTGAAATCTGTTAATGGAAGTGTGGGGTTTGCTCAGTTTCTCTAACGAATAACTAGAGTGTGAATGTAAGGCTTATCACACAATTCAGGCTTCTTATGAGATTTATCACATTTGTTGAGTTTCCTGAAGTTTTCCAAAACTAATGATACTGGATCATTTGGCTTGTAAATGCAGACTACCCTCATCTAGATGGTTATTCGGGAAAACCTAGAGCAAGATCACGCTACCTCAGCTGAAATCCTTTTCAGTACATGATAGGGTGCTGTGAATCAACACTGATGTTTTCTACAGCCTCTTAATGTTTCTGAAGATAAGGTATCTCCATATTAATCTGGGAAAGTCCTTCTTTTATGCTATATTTTGACGCCAGTTGGAAAAGAAGTACTCTAAAATGCATCTATTTTGCATTTGCTTTTGTGGTGAGTTTTCCTTATAGTTCCTATTCTAATTTATCCGAATAAGCAGAAAAGCTCATTCCTTGCTGACTGTTATTGCTGAGAATGTGATTTGTCACAAGATGTTTCATAATCTACAGAGAACCAGGGTCATGATCATAAATCTAAATTGCACGTCGCATGTTTTCTGCAGTAACAAATTTTGATACCATAAACACCAAACAATACGGGATCAGCCAGACAAAAAAATTAGCCTGCAAGTGCCAGTTTTTTCTAACTGTAGTATGTGCAGTGACAGAATTAAAAAAACCACTCTTGGTTAGAAACTGTGGATTTTTTTAAATAAAACTATTCCTTTACAAATGTTTTCTTCTTCTGAAAAGCCTGCAATGTTGGCAAACCTTCACCATGTATACACAGACCTTTTCCCTTTAAAATGTGTTCCCTTTGCAAGTCAGCTATATCCTCCTTGTGTTTGAAAAGCTCACAAAGTAGCCCAGCATTTTAGGGCCTGGTCCTTAACAAACCTGAAGATAATTCTGTCACTGTGCTTCCTTACTGTGACAGAAAAAACTCAAACGGGCAAAAACTGCATGGAAGAACTATAGAAACCTGTGGAAGAGATACTGAGCAATCAGGAATGAGGAATCAAAAGGGTGACTTGAATTTCATGAGCACGAAGTATGGAGAGGATTATTTTTCACCACTGTGAATTTGTAAGCTTCATTCATTACTGTTTCCCATAGCTTTCATATTAATAAAACTTTTCTTTCTACCACCCAGTTCTATGTGTGACAATTTGATAGGACTATGACACCAACAACCTTCCTTTGAGGAACAGAAAAGTTGTGCCATGGATATGTATTTGGAGCTATCAATGCATGCAATAAGGAGAGTGTTTCTTTTCAGACTTAGCTGCTTTGCAAACAGGGCATTCATTTTTCAACACAAGGAAAGGCAGTGTATTGTGTTGGTAATCTATTTAAAGCTGGTTTTCTACTCCTGTATAGAAACAAAGCTGCCAGTGCTTTGCCAACATGCTGCCAAAATTGTGTGGCATGAAATTAGCTGAGCAGCAGATTCAGGTGTCTGCTAGTGTAGCTTAATGCTGATCTTACTGCATTTTCAAGTTTGGGTAGGGTCATATCATACTGTGCAGCATTTTCTGGTTTTCTGGTAGCTGTAGTTTGACCTGTGAATTGTTCAGAATTTTGGTACAATGTAGTGTCCTGGAATAGCTGTCTAATACGTGTTCAATTTATACTAATATCTTGTGAGTAGTGAGAGATGACAGCATCAGAGTCACATCTTTAGAGGACTGCTGTATGACAGATTGTGCAAGTGATCATCAGTGTATTCTATAAAAAATAACTGGAATTTTCAAGATATTCATAGTGACTGCACAATCATTCTTTTGTCCTTTGACATGCTGCATGATAACACAGCAATATACAAAAAAAAAAAAAAAGGCTTATTTGCACAAATATAAGAAAAATGAAACAAATGGCTTCATAACTATGACTTAACAAGTTTTGTTGTTTCACATGAAATCCATCTACCAAACCTCATTCCTGTCACTGTGGCTTATATTCCAGCTCCTGTCAGCATTTACCAAAACCTGTGTTTTTAATATTAACTGTCAGGAAAAAAAAAAGTTTATTTTTTCCCCTAAGTGTAGGAATCATGCCAATTTTTTTTGTTCCTACTGAAACCATTCTGATCATCAGATGTGAAATTCATATTCTGCCTGAGTGGAAAGAGGTTCTTTATAAAATTGGGATTTGCTCTAAGGAACTATATATAGCATTGCTTTTCAGTCAAATAAAGTATGAAGATCCCAACAGTAAAACATGATTTTATTAGGTGTAGAAGAAGTCTGTATATTCTTGATACATAGAAGTGTTTTCAGGCTATCCCCTCCTCCCTTAAAGGGCCTAATTTTATGTCTGTTTTAAAGCAAGAACCAAAATGTTGAAACCTTGAAATGACATGGAAAGGGAGACTTTTAGATTCTGGGTATCTGTAGCTGTGAGCTGACGATGTTCCTGAGAGCTTCTGAAATCTTTGGCATGAGAGCTGATCCTGAGCTGATGGAAGCTGGCATGGCTTCATTACCTATGATAATCAAATCTGACAATCATATATATTGGTGGAGCGGAAGCCTTAGTGAAATGCTTTATCAGTTGATTTGGAGGGCGAATATTAACAGGCTGAAGAATATCTCTAATGTAAATACTACTACAATGGCATAGATGTGGGTCCTATTGCAAATGCCTTTCTCAGGCCTAAAGGTCCCACCTGACCACTTTTGATTATGGTCTTGAAAAGGGGTTGTGATACCTTCTTTTGAGAAAATTACCCCCTTCTGCCCCAAGGGGCAAGAACTGTTAAGGGTTTAACTTTTTTAATCCTTAAATTTGAATTCTTAATTTGAGTTCTCATCAGTGACTACTGAAGTGACTGTGGTCTTCAAGGGAAAAAAAAAAAATCAAAACTAAAAGGGGTTTAAGTTTTCAAGTGGGATTTTGGTTCATCTGTTTTTTTCTGAGGTCTGTCATTGCTTTTCTGAACCACAGTTTTGTCTGGATAATGGAGGTGAACACAGTTCTCTGAGGGGCTGTGATGTAACTGTCCTGAGAGAAGAGACCCCCAGCCCCAGAAGGGCTGAAGAATTTACAGCTCATATCTCTCTCTCTCTCTCTCCTTTGACTCACCCCTGTTTGTAACAGTACTTGACACAGAGTTTTACAAATCAATTTTCTGCTTAGTACGTAGTTTTGTTAGTCATCTTAAATGAGTGACTCTTCATGGTGACTGTGAGCCTAATATTGACAAATTGACCAAAAATTGAAAGTGTGTTCACAGAAAAGAGGAATGACCTGCCTTTGTGATTCACAGTGACAATTCCAGCAGACCATAGGCCTGTGCTTTTAAGAGTGTCATACATTCCTCAGCTAGAGTAGTGGTGAATATGAAAGAAAGGAGCAATTGCTGTGGTTTATAAATGTGAATTAGGATGCTCTGGTCATCTGTGGGGATGATAAGCCATGCCTTTGCAAATCCTCATCAACGATGAAAATACTTCTAAGTGATAAAGTGTAGCGCTACAGCTGGAAAGGGCTGGGAGATTAATTACCTCTGAGTATTTTGTATCCTTAGAATTTTGTACCCTTGAACTGGAGATATTAAAAATCTATTTAAAATATTTAAGTGTTAGCATATAAGCATACTGTTATTTTCAAGGATCTGAAATCTTTGTGGTAGGAAGCTGCTGTATAGATTTAGCTGTATCATCTGTAGTAAGATTTCCATTTGCATAAGATTCATTCATGAAACTAAAAATAAATAATAACTTTGAAGAACATTGAAACTATCCCTTGTCCAGTACGCCTAAGAGTACTGTGTTTGATTTTTTGTGTGCCGCTTCACTAATCTCGGTAAGGCACAAGTTTAGTAATACAGATCACACAAATTCATTTGCATTCAGATTAATGATAAGAGAGTGTCTGTATGGAGTTGCACATCTCCTTTGTACAGGAAAAAAAGGATAAATACAGTTCCTTGTTTTTTTCATAGTATTGTCATTTCCTTAATGCACCATTTTGGCTACTAATTTGTGAGATGCTGACAGAAAACAAACAGAGCTGATAGCTATTTCCTATTGCACAGATAATTACAGCCTGCATTAGTAAGTGCTTGGCCATGATGCACTTGCAGCTTTGTTGTAGTGAACTGGAGTGAATTTAAAATTATTCAGATGTCTGGATTTTACTAATATTGTGTGAGTGACTGTAGGTTTTCCTTCTCTTGATACTAAAAAAATGCTATAGAAGAGTTACCACAGTGCTGAAAACTAAGAGGGAAAAAGTGCAGTTTTTATTTTCTTTCTCCTTGTTTATTGCTGGAGTCACTTCACGGAAATCAGTAGTTTATAACCCATATGTCTGATTTATTTCTAATGAAAAATACCATCCCAGTGAAAGATTAGTACGTTCACTGGATCATACGCACCTGACTTAGCTGAGGAATTACACCACTAAAAGACTTTGTGACTGACAATGCAATTGCTAAAGTCCATTATGAACGGTGCTGCATAGCAGTTACCATTCAAGTCTGTTATTGTCAATATTACTGACTGTAAAGGGAAACATTGTTCAATGTTTTACATTGTATCAGGGAAACGAAACAGTAGCACAATATAGTTCTCCAAATAGTTTTCAAACTGAATATTTTGTTTTAAAAAAACAGAGTATTTGCTAAAGTCATACTACCAAAGTCCCCTCTATTTCTTTCTGAATAAGTGAGTTGGGTATTTTATATGTAACTTACATAACACTCAAGCTTTCATGGTGTGAATATCAGAGATTTTTGAAATCAATCTATCTGTTTCTCTATCAAGTTTATATATAAACTCTTGATTTTTGCTAATGAAGATCTACTTCAGGTTGAGTCAGTATGTGAGGCAAGGTGCCTCTTCCCTTCTGGAGGGCCTGGAGAGCTTCTTCTTGTTCTGTGCTTCAGTGCTGTTCTTGATCAAAGATTGGGTCTCTGAGGCTTAAAGCAGTAATATATTATTTCTGAGTGTTTAACTTTAAAGTGTGTTTGAAATAAGTTTTTCAGAAAGAATAATAAGTCTGACTGTTGTACTGACTTAACAGAAAAAAACCTAGCATTTCTCCAAGGAAATGTTGTAGCTAGATTTTTCACTTGTTGCTGAATCTGTTTGTTGTTCTTTTTTTAATTGCAGAAAGTGAGTGAAAAAGTAGGAGGTGCAGAAGGAACCAAGCTAGATGATGACTTCAAAGAAATGGAAAGGGTGAGTCTAAATACAGATACATACATCCATTATTACCATGCATTTTTTCTTTATAGAACAGAAATTTCAAAGGTTTTGTCCCTAAATCACTCAGAGGGTTTTGAAATACTTAACTTTTATTCAGCAAGACTGAGCTTTTCATTTTCTGTTTATTTTTGTTTTCTAACCAAGGCATATGTAATGTGTGGCACTTTACAATGCAAATATTTCATTTAGAGGTCGAGGCTGAAGTCAGCTACAAATTAGCTGCATTTAAACCATTCTAGAGGATCTCTGAAAACAGAGTCTGTCTACAAGACGGTCATTTCGGTGGCGACGGGTGCTGGTAATTCTCAGCTCCTTGAGTATCAGTCAAGAGGACCAAGGGTTGTCTGCTAAAGTGTGCTGACAGTGGCACTGGGATATCCATGAACAGTTTCAGAGATCCTGTCAGGCAGCCTCCAATGGCAAAGTGCTTCAGATGGATGGGGCTAATCCTCCAAGAGGCTGCTTGGTGAGGCTGGCAGTGATAACACTGTTTCAATGGAGGCGAAAATAAAGAAAAAAAAAGCCACAGCTGTGTGTGGCAGTGATAATATTTCAGCTAAAAGGATCAGTAGGGGCAGGTTTTTTTTCAGGCATCCGCTTTGAAAGGTCAACTCTTGTAATACAAGCTAGTGCTAGAAGATTTGTAAGGTATGTATCTGTTATATAGCTCTGATTAAGAGAAAAAGAAGCTATTTATCTGCACATTTGTGTAATGAGATGGGGGAAAAATCTTGGATGGAAAATAAAGGGCCTATCCTTTGTACTTACAGATAAAGTACAGAGTTGGTTTCTCCCCTTCCTCTCAGCTTCTATTTGAATGGGCCACAAGTATAGGCATTCCCACTGGGCAATGTTAACAAAGGTCCAGAAAACTGGTGTAAAGTTTAGAATGGAAAACAGGACATTGCAACAGCCAGGTGTGGTTCCCACATCATGTTTGTGGGCGGCAGGGGTTGGCAGCCCAAGAGATAGGAGCACTGAGAGCTGAGAAAGGAATGGAGTAAACTTATGAGTTGCCCTCACACTCGCCACCTGGCCCTGGGTATATTGCCTGCTTTTCTGCAGGCAATGGACATGATCTTGCTGCACATCCCTGGCCTTCTGTTCCCTCGCCCCCACTATCCTCTGCAGCCTCCTAGCCATTTCTGGGTTTTCTGCCAGGCAGTTCATCTACTTATTCACCCAGGTCTGGCACACCTCTCCTGCT
Source organism: Dasyornis broadbenti (assembly GCA_013397935.1). NCBI lineage: Eukaryota > Metazoa > Chordata > Aves > Passeriformes > Dasyornithidae > Dasyornis > Dasyornis broadbenti. The sequence continues at coordinate 740,376 of VZRN01004184.1, forward strand.
TCGCTGTGCAAGGGATAGAGCAAGACCTGGCAGATGGCAGTGACAACAGGAAACAGGAAAGACACCATGACAGCATGATGCAACCAGCCTATCTCAGGTGTTCTTTTCCAAAATAGGAACTTGCCATTATGATAAAGGAGTTCACTCTGTGGGACATAAGCTGCCCTGCAGAGAAATGCAATGTGTCCTCATGTATACAGAGTACAGGATAGATTACAGGGATCCCCCAATGTGCCAAAACTTCATTTTTTCCTTTTGAGACCTGATTCTGAGAGTGAAAATAGTTGCATACTTGCTACATTCATTCTAGGAAGTGGATAGGGACTTCTTCCTAAGAAAGCAAGACTTCTTATTACAGAAGAAAGTAGAAGAAAGTAATGTTATTCAGTTCTAAGTATTTTAAAATACTAAATACAGGAAACAGCCAGGGGAAAATAAATGACCTGTGCATTCATGCCAATAAACTGAAACTGGAAACTGAGTAATACCTAGTCTTCCTTACCCAAATTTTACCAGACCTTTCTCTGAAAGAAGTAAACAGCCCCTTTTATTGTTGCTGGTTGGTTTTGACTGACTTCTGCTTTCCTCCCATTTTGCCAGTTACTAGGGGATCAAAGATAGCCAATTCTCCAAAAAAGCTGTCAGTGACTGTTCCATCAAAAACTTTTCCCTATTGTGGATGGTTCCCAGGGTGATGTGAAGAATTAGCACTGTGCAATGAGTAGTATCAAATTCCTAACACCTCCTGAAGTACTCTGTACTAATGGTCTTACTTGAGAATGGATCTGATATAAACTGAAATGGTAGACTCATGCTTTAGTAGTTTTCTATGTATTATCACCATTATGTTACCAGGGCTGTTCTGAAGGACATAAAGATAAAATGATAAGAAGAGTTAAAAGAATTTATAAGAACAAAATGAGAGGAAAACTTCTTCCTTTTGTCTAATTTTCATGTTTCTTTTTGTTTAACTCTCTGTCCTTTAGAAAGTGGATGTTACCAGCAGGGCAGTTATGGAAATCATGGCAAAGACAATAGAGTATCTTCAGCCAAATCCAGGTAATCTGATTTCACAATTTTATAATTTTGAAGCACTGTTTGAATACACTTTTTCTTACCAGTATAAAGTCTGACAGATCTCATCCTCACTGGTACAATTAAGGTTGACACAAAATTGTTGAAGTTACTGTGAAGTAAACAACAGAGATGAGTACAGGCCTCTGTCTTAGGCTGTCATGGTGAATGGAGACTAGCTTTGGAAGGCTTGTTTTGCTTTTGAGTCTCCTTACTTTAGTGAAGTGGGCAGCACATGCCCATGAACCGGGTGCGTTTACCTGTAGGAGCCTGTGTGTCAGCACTGTGAGAATGGGGGCTCCCTTGAAGATGGTGATGGCTGTGGACTGCCCAGGGCAGCAGGGATGCAGCTAGCGCCCATCCCACTGCTCCAGCCAGGATCTGGAGGCACTGGGGCGGTAGCAGCCCTGGCATCAGGCACCACCCTGGGCATCGGGCAGTGAGGCCCTGCAACCAGCCCACATGTGGGGGTCAGGGGAGGAACGGTAGGAATGTCTGCATGAGACATCTTTTTCTTATACCTTCCCAGTCTTTTGCCATGTGAAGGAAAAGGACCAGGCAGTCCTTGGCAGACGGTGCGAAAAAAAAGGAAAAGTTCCAAAGCAATTTCCTTCAAAGCACAAGAAGAGATACCACTTTTCCTCTGGTCCTCTGGCAATTTCCCATCCTTATTACAGAAAAGAGACAGTGTGAAAGAGCTGTTGATGTCATACTGGAAAATAGGACAGAAAATCAAGTGTAATCAGAGATGACTAAATTGAACCCTCAAAAAGAAATCAATGAGTTTTTCCCATAGGGAGATGAAAGAATACATTTGATTGGGTCGATGGTGAACTACATGTTCCTCTTTTGCCAAAGGTTTCTCACAGGGAGGGGTGATCTGGACCTGCAATAAACAAGTAAACCATTACATTGAATAATATGGAGATTTCTGCAGTGATCTGGGAACATCAGTGTTTTGATACTAGCGTAAGTCAATACCAGCATCACTGATAGTGTCAATGGAGTTAGCTTGTGATAAATCACAGAATCACAGAATATGCGGATTTGGAAGGGGCCCTCAAGGACTATCGAGTCTTGGCCCTGCACAGCACCATCACTAAGAGCCACACCATGTGCCTGAGAGTGTTGTCTAAACACTTCTTGAACTCTGTCAGGCTGGTTCTGTGACCACTTCCCAGAAGGTAAAATTAGGCCCTCTATACACCATAAATATCTTACAGTTTCATGGAACTACAGACCAAATTCATTCACATTGAGCATTTTTATTCCTTGTAGCCGGAATAAAATTTGAACTGATGTGGAATATTTCAGCTCCTGTGTGTTATGCTGAAGGACTATTGCTGGTACAGATTAATCAGTGATATTTTTATGTTAGACCACAGAAGAGAAGATAATATTTTGATGATGCTGACAGTGAATTGAAAAAAAAATAAAAAAGGAGGAATAGTATTTACAAGTTCAAGAACTGCTCGAGAGAAAATAGTGATGACCAGAACAGTTTCTATGTCTGCAGATGAAATTCTGTTTATGACTTGAGTCCACAGCTTCATTGCTCATCATCATAAAGTACTCTGCAGGAAAAGCAACAGGATTGGCAAACGTTATGGGCATTATGATAAAATTATTAACTGCTGTCAAACTGCTGTTAAGCAACACTGTATAGACTGAGTAATAAGCTTTGGCTGTTTAGTGCTACTCTGAATGCCTTTCTGACACATCTGAGTGGTTATGATTGCTGTGAATCGTGAAACAAGCTCAAAGCAAAAGCAAAGAGCAAAATTTCTGCAAGTAGCTAAGGGTGTGATTTCAGGCACTTCAGGCAGATGTAAATTTGCAGTGCTGCACGAAATAACATTTTCCGTGGTCTAGCTACATATCCCTTCATCTGCTTGTGGCACGTGCGAGTGGAATCAAAAAATTAAAATCGTAGTAGGCAGGAGGAAGATTTACTTTCATGCTTATATAATGAGGTAATGTTATTCATTCCACAAGTAAGAGGAAAGGAGGACTAAATCTTTTAGCACTCACCTGATTTTAGATTGTTTTAAGTAAGTTACAAAAGGGCTCCCGGTAGTGAGAAGAATTGCAATTTATTTTTTCAATAAAATAAAAACTTTTCTATTTTAAAACTTTCTCTACAGCTATATTACCATTTATGTGGGTCACCAAAAATGCCAGTTTCCAGTATTTCCCATTTGCTTTCTCACTTTCATAAAAATTAGGAATATTACATTCGGAAAAGGGAGGGAATTTAATGAAAAAAAAAAAAAACCAAAATAAAACAAACCACAAACAGGAAACAAACCTTTTAATAGCAGTTTTTAAAGAAGATTAAGTTTACTTGAGTTTGGTAGGAAAAAGAGGAGTTGGGATGTAGCACACATTCCTTGATAAATAAGATGTGCTTGGAAAACACTTGGATAACATAGCACTGTGATACTACAGATCACCTGGGTCTGTGGTGTTTTGACACATGCAAGCTATAGTACAGTTGAAAACCTTATTGAAGTAGGAGTTTCCCCAAATCTGCCGTAAAAAGCAGAGAGTTTTGCAACGTTTGCAGGACATCATGTTTGGGGACATAGGTTTTCTTTAATGTTCTACAATAGAAAAGCTTACAAACGTTTAAAAATGGGGCGCTCCACAATTTAATCTGGAGTGTACCTAGCCTGGACTTTTCCTTGGGAGGAAGGCTGGCTCAATCTGGTATCCATCTGGTACCTAGGGATTTTAAGATTAAGAAGAATTTGGAGATATCTTAGAGATTTTCTTATCTGTCACTTGTCAAACATGCTATCTTGGGAGTGTTCCTGGGCTTACTTCTGTCCAAGTAATTTCAAGGGAAGCTTTGACTTAAAAGTTTAGGACAGAGACTCCTCTCTAGTCTACCAGCAAAAGAAAAATGGTATTGGCCAACAACATTTCATTCCTTTGCTCTAAAAAGAATTGATGATCGTGTCTTTAAAATACATTTTAAGTAACTGAGATTAATTTAAACACAAGAACGCATTCATGCCTCTGTAGGCAAACGATTGCATGTTTGTAACCTCTGTCACTTGCCTTCTTCAGCTTCCAGAGCTAAACTCAGCATGATCAACACCATGTCAAAAATTCGAGGCCAGGAAAAGGGACCAGGCTACCCTCAGGCAGAAGCCTTGCTGGCAGATGCGATGCTGAAATTTGGCCGAGAACTTGGTGAAGAATGCAACTTTGGTAACTTGTTTATTTCCCTTTCCATTATAATGCGATAAAAATGGTAGTAAAATTGCGTATAGCTTTCGTTACCAAAGGGCTGCGCTTTTATAGAGGAATAAATTCTGCAGGAAGCATTAGAGTTCTGCTTCATCAGACTTTGTCCTTAAGGTTGGTCTAGGCCTGTTTTGTGTATCTTTTGAAGATTTGGACTGAAGAATTTTTCCTCATAAATGAAAGATAAATTGTTTCCATTTGGACGCATATTCAGATAGGCTTTAACTCTCTGTCATAAATTGTGATACAGTGGCTGTGTTGGGATGAAATATGTGCAAGTACAGAAATTATATTATTGTCTATGTATATACAGAACAAAGCCCTTTTGTCCTCAGAATCCTTAAACTAACTGTTATTGTCTTCATTGCAGGCAAGGAATAGAAATTAATAGCTTTTAAATAGATTTAATAATTAAATTATTATTTGTTATATTAAATAATTATAATTATTTAAAGTAATAGATTTAATAGATTTCTTTTTCAGACCAAATTCCACATTTTAAGGCACTAACAAATACGCCTGTCTTACCTGTTAACTGCTCCTTCCCTCAAAGCCCAAACAAGTTTAGAGCTGTCTGAGTTACAAATGCTAAACTGACTCTTAAGACTGTGTTCAGCTGTAGAGTTCTGATTATAAAAAGATGACATTCACAACAGCATATTTTGTCTTTCTGTCTTGTTTGTGTCAACTTGTCTGTGGCCATTTTTATATGACAACACACAGGCCCCTCAAATGGGACTGTGAAAATCCTATTTTCTATTTGAACCGTCATAAAATTGTTTTCTTGACATAAAGACATTTGTAATGGATAAAGTACTTTCTTATTTGTTTTATGGAGTTCACTAGTTAGCTTCACGTATGTAGTTTGTTTTGTGCTAAATACTAATGAGGTTTTTTTAAATTGGTTGCCTCTCATTTACTAAATTTCAAACACATTTTTAAAAGGAAAATGAAGAACTAATATAATCTAGTTTCTGCAAATTGCTGTATATTCTCTGATAACTGCACTAGCATGCAGCAGAATACATACGGCAATTATTTTCACATTCTTAACGAATAGCAGCTATTATGGCTATTTGTCACTCTTCCAAATCTGGAAGGTTCTGTCAGAACAGAACCTTCTACAGAATGTTCATGTAGCATCAATTTTTTAGGTATTTTATAGGTAACTGAGCTAAAGAGTATAAGTCCTTTGTAGCATCGTTGTGCTTTCTAACTGGAAAGCGTTACTTACAAATCCAAAGTATCTTTCTTCTTAGAATTATTTGCAATGCATTGCTGTCATCCACTGCTTGGGAGACAAAGCTCCCTCTGATTTCTCACATATTTTGGTTTTCAGACTCTTTGTATTCTTTGAGAGAGGATTTTTTTATCCCTAACCTGTACCTCAAACTTCTTGCTTTTTTTTTTTTTAATACAGAGGCAGTAAAACAGAGTGGTAATTTTTGTGGCCCTCAAGATAATCTTGGAGGAAATCTCAGAAGGCAGCTAATTAGGGTTGTTGAAGTCTATGAGCTTCATACTTCAGTAGTCTATGTGGTAGACCTCTCAAGGTAGTAGTACTACGAAGCCTACAGTCTCATCAAATCAATCTTTCATTAAAAAAACCAATCTGTGAAATTGTTAAGAATTTTTACATATCTGTCACCAGTCTGACCGATAGTAATGGGGCGACTTAGACTTGAATTAAAACTATATTTAATGCAGTCTAGTGATGGCACCATTGAGTAAATACAGTTCATTCTATTCTAGCGTGTTTGTTTCAACCGAGTGAGGAATAAACAGACAAGGTGTGTGGAGGAGGCTGTCTAGACACAGCATGGAACCACAGATTCAGCTGTATTACACGGCATGTGGACGCAGACATGTAAAATCCATGTTGCTTTTTCACACACTGCATCATCCTCTCTTTCCTTCCTTAACCGGAGGCTTAAAATGAAATACGAACTGAAGTTTCCATGAAGTTTCCATGACTCAGTTTTATTCTGTGGTGATTCAAAACTAAGTTATTTTGAGATAAACTGCATCTTTTCTTTCAGGACCAGCACTTGTTGATGTGGGAGAAGCTATGAAGGAGCTTTCTGAAGTCAAGGACTCTTTAGATATGGAAGTGAAGCAAAACTTCATTGACCCACTTCAGAATCTCCATGACAAAGACCTGAGAGAAATACAGGTATTGCCCTCAAGGCAGCATTTTAATGATGCCAAATGTGTGGACTGTGTATATGTTCAGAATTTTTGTTAGTTGTGTAGTTTAAAATAGGGCATTCAGGTTTGAAGATGACTTGATTTTCGACTCTTGTCTTGAATTTTACTTTTCAATTCCGTATCACTTGTTGATGGTTTAGAAAGGGAAAGATCAAAATTTGAATATTTTTTGATGGTAGAATTTTCAGTCTTATGGCAGGCATGAACACAGTAAACTTGCCGTTTGAAAGCTTATTTCACAAAATAGATGTATGGATGTTTACATTCTGTTTTCTAGTGTATGGTAAATGCTTGATGTGCATAAGTAGCTTCTCTTCTTAGCTCAGTAAGGCTTTCATACTGTTAAATATATGTGGATGAAAGACGTCTTGGGCTGTTTGATATATTTTAGAAAATTGGTAGTTATAAATATCATAGTGGATGACAAATTAATTCTTCTGAGAAAAAGTAAATCCCTAATGTAATCATGGTCATGCCAAGAGAATTAAATTTTGGCCAGCTGGATGTGGCAGCTGCTAAACAGACTAATGTGAATGTTACCTCAGTTAACAATCTAGAAAACCTTCAGTATAAGATAACATTAGGATAGTTTAGTGGTCTCATAGAAATGATAAAAATATTTTCTGTGTTGCTTTATTTAAGCATGCTGTTACATAGAGAAGAATGTACTAAGTTGTGCTTTTAAAAGAATTTTCTCCTGAGCATCTAGGGAAAAAAACATACTGTTCAGGTAATTCTGCATTAGAGTTAAAAAGCAAGCAATCTGAGTATCTGTTAAACAGATGGCAATTGAAATTGTCCAGTCTGCGTGGCCTTTTATTAGTGTTGGCCTGTCATTTAGATCGTCACTTTTAAATGATACATAAACCCACTTATTTCATTGTTCTGTATTTCTCCCCTCTGGAGAAGGGTTGATAGACATCAAACAGCATATGCTTGCAAGTGTGCATGGGCTACCTGCTTACAATGCAGTATGAGGAGAGTTGGGGAAAATCCTTCATTCATTTGCATTTTTTGGTTTTTTTAGCATCACCTGAAGAAAATGGAGGGTCGACGCCTGGATTTTGATTACAAGAAGAAAAGACAGGGCAAGCTCCCTGATGAAGAACTTCGCCAAGCTCTGGAGAAATTTGATGAATCAAAAGAAATTGCTGAGTCAAGCATGTTCAACCTTCTGGAGATGGATGTGAGATAACCCTTGTTAATCTTTGGCCAGAGTCTTAGAAAGATAGTGGAAGCACGTCCATCCTTGTTGGACACAGTGAGAAGCTCAGAAGCTATAGTAATGTACAGAATGTTCATGTAGCACCAATTTTTTAGGTATTTTATAGGTAACTGAGCTAAAGAGTATAAGTCCTTTGTAGCATCGTTGTGCTTTCTAACTGGAAAGCGTTACTTACAAATCCAAAGTACCTTTCTTCTTAGAATTATGTAAATGTAACTAATTACCTTTTCTTAGTGTTGGTTATAGGGTTTGTGCCAAAGCTCAAGTGTGTGGTCTGCTGAGAGGATTGTAAAGATCAGAAATTATGAACTCACAACCCCATGGTCTCCACTGTAATCAAATGCAATACTGAATAAAAAACCCAGAGTTACTGTGACTGTTCATATCTGACTTTGCAGAATATGTTTTGCTTATAGATTGGTCAGGATTTAGAATTTACTAGGTTTATCTACTGTTTATAATTAATGTTGAAATTGTAGAATTAAGCGAGACTAAACATCTCTTTTGGAGGAAAAACATGTCAGCTGAAGTCTGTTTTAGAGAATATGTGGTCAAAGAAAATTAATTTTAAGTATTTCTGTTGATGCGAATTGTTTGATTTCTTTTAAGTACACACCTAATCTAACTCCTCATTTTGTTACCAGATTGCTGTAGAGGAACCATAACAAACCTGCAAATATTTGCATATAAAACTTAATATTTGCATAGAAATTAAATATAGCTGCAGTGAAATCAAAGAAATACAACAAGTTTGTAGTTCTAATCCTTGTAGTAACATCCATCCCCATGTGGCCAGATAGTGCTGGCCAACGTTACGTCATTGGGGCATTGTGCACTATGGAAACTGCTAGCAATTGCATTGCCCACAAAGCGGGGTTTTGGGTGTTTTTTCCCTCATGAAGTGGAATGCTCTCTGCCTTCATTACACATATTCTGCATCCCAAAGTATGTAGTATCTTTCTGTTTTGGTCTGCATCACAGGCCAGGATACAACAGAAGCATAACCATAGTCTCTATGGTGCTGCACCCTTCAAAGGCAGGGAGGGAGGAAGTGTGTTATACTATCATTACAGTCTCATTTTTGCTTTCATAGTGTTTGCTGTATGTGGTAGGTCTGTAGGCTGCTGTTCATGCAAATCAGCCACGGACAGATGATCAGTGGAGAAGAGTTGTGGTTACCATTCCAGATAAGGTCATAACTAGATGTGGTAATGAATAAAGACTGATATGTAAATACTTACTACTAACTACAAAGATGAATCAACTTTTAGAAAGATAAGTAAAACTGGCTTTGCAGTGAACGGTGGTCTTTATTCTCCATTGCCTAAGCTGTTAGTATTTGCCTAAGATCTGATGTTTTAATGTCAATCCTCAGATTGAACAAGTGAGCCAGCTTTCTGCTCTTGTGCAAGCCCAGCTGGAGTACCACAAGCAGGCCACACAGATCCTACAGCGAGTTACATCTAAGCTGGAAGATAGGTAATGCACTTTTTGGAAGTTTCTTGAATTGTTTGTTAGTTTTACAGATGTAGAAAACCTGTGAGTAGTACGCAACGCTGTTATCTTTCTCAGCTTGGTACTTGTATGTTTATGAAAACAAGGTCCATTTCATTAGACAATTGCAAGCTGAAATTTAAATGTTTTGGAGATGCATCTAGTTCTGAGTATAAGGTCAGGAAAGAACCTCAGCTCAGTAAAGCTGTTAAATGTGAGTTAACTGAAAGTAAGTGTTTATAAATACTGAATTCAACGAGACTTGCAACTTGGATTCCTTACTGTTTGTGCATGTATTCACAAAATACACTCATTCTGAAAGAAGATGTTAAAAATTGATTTTGAAAAAGAGTATGTTGTTGCATTCTTGTCTTCCTGAAGATCTTCCTGAGCCAGGTAGTGAGACCCTCATTATTTACCACTTTATTAAATACTCCTCCTATTATCAGATCAAACTTGATACAAGAGAGTTTACCTCTTCAATCCTCTTTTGCGTAACTGCATATGCTATCAGAATTCCTACAGTATCTTTTTTAACAGTTTTAGAATTTTTATTTTAGAATTTTTGTTTCCATCAAAACAGATTGATCAGCTTCTCACACACACACACCCCTCTTCAAGGAAATTTAACATACCAGAAAGGTTTCTCTACCTATATGGCTCTGGAAGACTTGGTAAGTGCTGGACGTAATTCCCAAGAGGATATAATGTTCACATCCTGTGCGAAGGCAGCTGTTTTTCGGTGTCATTAGCATAGATCAAGTTGCTGATACTGCTGGGTCTGTCAGTGTTAATTTTCTCTGGGCGTGCATCCTGAAAACCTCATTTAGTTCTAAGTCTTAAAATCTTTGTGACTAGGAGCAGCACTTGTTTTGGTAGATAGGCTGTCCAGCTGATTGTTTCTGGATACAGTCTGCAGTACTGTCTAAACAGCTAACAAAACAATTTTTAGCACTTGCAAAAGAGTACTGCAATTCACTTTTTTTTCAGAAGCATTAAAAATTCCTCAGGAACAGGTGATTTGTTCTGTAGTGCATAAATTATGTCATTAAGTGAACATACCTCTCTTTGCAATAGATTTCTCTTCCTGTATCATTTCAGATGATCTTTTGCCCTTTTGAAATTTCTGCTAACTGATCAGTATTTTTGCTTTGAGTTTCAGCTGTGAATGATTTCTGCTTTTCAAGGACCTTTCATCAGAATACTATTATAACTCAGTTGAAGTAAATCTTTTGCATAAAGTTGCTGTGCATCCCTCATTGTAAAGAGGCTGCTGGCTAAATCATCTTTTATCCACACCACTGGACACAAACTGAGCTCAGTGATGTGTTCATGCCAGAGATGAGGCAGGGATGTAGAGCCCTTACTATCCAAACTACTAGTCTTTTCCTGCTGGTGATATGCAGGTAGCAAGCAATGCATAACCCCAGGGTTTTGAGTGTTGTTTTTTGACTATATGGACCAGAAAATAAATGATGCTTTACTTTTAAGTTGTGCAAATTTGTTACTGTTCACTTTCAGTGATGTCTGCAGCACATACTGCCCATTTTCTAGGCACTTTTTAAAAGAGTGAATGGAGCCTGTTCATCCTGTTTTTTGTAGTGGACAATGTCTTTTAACTACCAACACTGTCCTGTGTAAAATATTCACAAAAGAATTTTTAAATAGTATGAGTTAGACTGCAGAAACTATGAAAAAGTTAAAATGCATTCATCTTCTATTTTTTCTGGGATGTTTAGACTCCAAGACTTTTCTTCAGGAAGGGCAAGTGCAAGAATTCCTTTTTATTTTTTTTTTTTCCTACACATTAATGGGAGGTATAAAGTTCCTTAAAATACCGTGATTCCAGGAATTGGGAAACATTAGGCACTTCATAAACATTGGGAAACTTTCCGTAAAATTAATAAAAACTGGAAGGTCAGCAAAGACTAGTTTAAACTCCCTTCTTCACCAAGTGAAGTAAGGATGCAGTTTTCTCATAACAGTATCATGACAGAGCAGCTGGGAAGCAGGAATGGTTTCCTTGGAGATATTTCTTTTCTGAAGAAACATGGCTTATGCTGAGCTTTTGGGTAATTTTTAGCAAGTCACTAGAACTGTCACCTTACAGTTCATAATCTGAAAAAAAAAAAGGTGTTTGTTTCATGAAAGCATCAAGTGTAACAGAACTAGTTTAATATTTCTTTAAAATTTTACTGTCTTGAAAAAGTAACTTCTGTAAATGAGTGAAACATAGCAAAGACTTTTGATTTATTTTGACAACCTCAATTATTTCAGATTTGAATTTGCTTATGGATTTGGGTTTTTTAATGCAGAAGAAAAGCAGTCTCTGGGGACTGACTTATATTAGTATTTTGGATGGTAAGGAAAACCTTGCTATCAGGATCAAAAGTCATCAATTTAGATGCAGATCTTTTCAACATATAAGTCAAAATGTGCTACCAGCAGCAAGTCTAGGGCAGATACAGGAAAGGTGAGAGAAACCAACTTGTCTTTTAAATTCATATGAAATGTTCTTTCCTATGTGGAATTAGAAATACATGTGGCATAAGCTGCTCTGATTCTTTTCACCCCTTCCTTGAATTTTACTCTGGAATCTGAAAATAGATGCTTCCCTAGAAATTCTAGATTTCTCAATTAAAAGAATAAATTGAAATGCATGATAAATAAATGTTTATTTTGTGAGTCAGGAAGACTGGACTTTTGTCCCTTTGTGAAACAAGTATTCCAAAATTTAAATTAACCAAGTCTGCAACTGAAGTCCTTACATTCCCACAGAGTCTTCTTACAGAATGACAAGAGTTGGCATCAGTCAAACAAATAGTTAATGTTTGCCAGGGTTAGAAGCAAAAAATCATGCTAAAAATGGCAACAGAGATGTTTGTAAAGTCTTTCTCTAAGCAGTGATAGTCACATAACAAGTTTTTCTCTATTACAAGGTCTTTGTTTTTGTTAGACAAAAGGAAGATAGATAAAATGCTAGGTTTCTAAAAGGAATGAAAAATTAACAACTTCATGGCACAGTCACATCAGCTGCTTTTGTAATTTTTGTGATTTAAACTGTGGTTGTATACAAAAAAAACTACTTCAAATGACAGAACTTGTTTATTATGGATGATTGGTGGATAAGAACTTCAGCCTTGGAAATAAAGATATTTGGGACATCTCATATGCTAACAAGATATTAACTCTTGACATTTAACTTCATGTTTTGGCAGAATAAAGGAGGCATCATCTCAGCCCAGGCGAGAATATCAGCCCAAACCCCGCATGAGCCTGGATTTCTCGACTGGTGACAATACACAGCACAATGGAGGAATATCCCATGCCACCACACCCAAACCATCAGGTAATATCAGTAACAATGTGAGCAGAAAAAACAGCTCTGTCTGAAGTTTTGTGTCAATGCAGAAGTTGCATGCTTTCTTCTGGAGATTAGTTCTCCCATAAGGGAAAATGAGAATGGGGATTATATAGAAGAGAGGTGTTTGAGCTGTTGTTTCTTTGTAAAGTGTTCATACTCACTGGCAGGAGAACAGAGAGGGATCATCCATTGCTTTAAGTATGTCTTTTGTTCAAAAATTTCATTTGTCCTAGAAGCTTACCTTGAAATACAGATCTTTACAAAACAGGCATTTAGAAAACCAAAATAACAATTGAAAAGTTTTCCATGAAAATGCAGAAACCTGAGGTCTGCCAGACCTCCAGAACCTTATCCTGCTCTTTAAACCAGGTGTTACAACTTAATGAGTTTAAAAGTAAAAATAAACTGAAAAGAAAAACTAAGCTATAGGAGCAATTTTCTTTGTCCAACTGGGAGCAACACAAGCAAGATTATCTTAAAGAAGTGTTTATTTAATATCGGCACATACCATGGAAGGCTTATTATTTGTTTCTTACACAATTATGACCTGTTATCCCATGTTGTGGTGAGGGCTGGCCTCTTCTTCACTCCATTTTTGTAGTGTCATGAACGTTTGCCTGTGCTAAGGCAGTGCAGACTGATGTTCGTGTATCTCTCTAGCATTTATATTTCCCTCTTCAGAAAACAGTATTTAGCATTTTCTTCAGTAAGGGTTCTTTTTTTTGAAGTGTTTATTGGTTTCAGAGGAGCTCATTCTTTGAAAATTCTTGAATATATGTTTGGGGTGATTAATTCAAAGAGTTTCTTTGCTAATTCATCTAAATTTCAGCTGGTAGCAATGAGGATACCAAACACGCTGCGAGGTTTGTTGATGTCAGCACAGTAGTCTTCATGACAAAGAAACCAAAATACACCATGAGTGATAGGTAAAGAAAAAAAAAATGTTTCACTATAGAATTTAATAAATTAAATCTGGTATTTGAAAAACTTGCTCTGTTGAGGTCTACAGAAATGGAAAAATTTTGTCCTAAAATAACTCAATCATGGGCCTTCTATCCAGAGTGAGTATTCAAAATGAATATGCAAAATGTTTGAATCTGAAACTTACTCATCCTAAAGCCAGTATACATGAAAAAATAGAATATGTATTCTTAGAACTATCATTATGGTGAAGTGGCATGTGTTGGTTCATTCAGATCATTGGAAGTGCATGAACTTTTACTATGGAAATTCAGGTGGGGATATTACTTTTTTCAGTTTAGTGCTGCTAAATCCTAAATATTTGGACCAGCAATAATTTTGGTTTTAGTAGACTTGAAGCGATAGATACTTCAGGGGGGAGGGAAGAGGGAGGATATTTTTTAATTTCATGTAACGTATGAAAATCCCATCAAACTAATGACTTACAATAATATCCATTAGCCATCCTAAAGAGTTTATGGTCAGGTGTTCATGAACTAGCATATTGGAAAGCTCTCAATTTCAAACATTTTCTGAATCCATCCTGATGGCTCTGCAATAAAGTGTTTTGTGATAATGGGGAAAAAAGAAGTCTTTAGAAACGTGATACTGAAATTCAGAGGATTAGGAACATATACAATGTTATAACTGTACCAGTGAAATTTCCAAATAAAGGGAAAACACACAGTTATATCTTCACTGTTGTTTTACGCTACCGATTGTACTACTTACCTGAGGTAAACAGACAAAGCATCTGTCTGCCAGTAAAGCTGGAAATACGTTAGGGCTTTTGCTTAACTTTTTGTGTTTTATAAACAGATAAAAATTGGATTCTAAATTGGTCATAGTTGTGTTTTCAGGTGTGGGCCCAGCTACAGCTTGGTTCTTCTGGGATTCTCAGAATTTACCAGCAGGCACATATGGTAACTGAAGACTGCCACAAGTTAATGGTTCTCTTCTTATGAAGTTTGGCAGTCCAAATTTAGATATTACCGAAGAACTGTCATCAGCATATGAGTGGTACCAGAAGCAGCAAAATGTCATAGGTACAGCGGTAAAATGGGAACTCCTAAGTGCTGAGATATTAAGCACATTGTTTCTGTGTTTCTTCTCCATAGGTGTTCACATGGATCAGCCATGCTGCCGAGCTCTGTATGACTTTGAACCAGAGAATGAAGGGGAGCTGGGATTTAAAGAGGGTGATATTATTACCCTCACTAACCAGATTGATGAAAACTGGTATGAGGGGATGCTTCATGGCCAGTCAGGTTTCTTCCCCATCAATTATGTAGATATTCTGGTTCCATTACCCAATTAGGAATGCTGATCCACCACCTCTGACACAAATAGTTGTGTCAGTACCACTGCTTTCAAAATGCTGCTTCTTACACCTTACAAGTGCAAACTGCAGTGGTTAGAGTTATCGATTCCTAATGAGCATCTTTGGTTTACGTGTTGTCATACTATGTGGTGGTGATGCGTTGTATCTTCTGAGCCAGCATAGCGTGGATTAGTTTATTGACTGTGCTGGCCTGGTAGTAACCAGAGCCATTAGTGAGATGAAAGGGGGAAGATGATGGCAAGCAAAGCAGGTAATTCACAGTGAAGTAGCAGGAAGTGAAGGTGGTGTTGGGAAGATAATGCCTGTCACCACCATTTTACTTTTTCAGTCTTAGTTCTCTATAAAAAGAGGGAAAAGTTCTTGCCATTCCATCTTTCCCTTCCTAATGATACAGTTCACACAAGTCTAACATTGACTAACCAGAATTGTATCTTCCAACCAAACTGGCTGGCTGTTCTCACAGGGAGAGCGTAAGTGTAGACCCTCTGGTTTCTCAGAAAGTGAACCACTGTGCTGTGTGTCCTGCTGCTCTCTGCTAATTTTCATATTCTTAATTATTGTTAAAAGGCCTATTTCCCTCCAGAGGTAAACTGCAAGCTATCAAATGGGGATTCCTGTAGTAGAAATGTTGGACCACAAACCACCTGAATTTGCCCTTCAGGAACTTTTAGCATGCTCACCAAAATGCCAGTAAATGGGCAAGATGGGGAATAAAACTGGCATTTATTTAATGTTTCTTGTCAAGTCTTGGCACAAAACCTTGCTGCTTAAGCACCAGATATCCTTTGTAAACTCATTCACTGAGGAATACAGTAACCAACCAAACACAACCCTCATTTCATTTGTTTCTGCCATGTGTTCTTTGAACATCATTTGTGCATACTCTCTCCTCAATGAGGACAAAATAAAACATGTTACTTTTTTGTTGAGCAACTAAAGACATGTGGCTGTATATGCAAAAACATTTCCCATCTGTTTAGTTGGTTTTCTTGTGTTCCTCCTTCCTGCACTTGATGTGTACAGTGCTGTGCCTAGCTTCTTGGCATTCTTTTGGTAACAGTTGCAGAAGTTCTGTTAGTTTAGTTATCCAGAGTTCTATTTATCTAAATTGTACAGATTCTATCAGAGGTTTAATGTGCTGCTTCGAATGTGCCACTTCAGTACTGGATGATGTGAAATGAAGACAATTCCCTACTGCTTAATGTATAAACTATATCATGGAAAGTATTGTTATTTCAAATAAATGCTGAGAGAATAACTAGAACAATGTTGTGGAATATTGATTTGTTGCTTTAAAATCTATTGTGATAACTGCAGCTAACAAAAAATTTATTTTAGAAAGCATATTCCTCATTTCCTGCGAACGTGAAAAATCTTTCATTGTTTTTTTTTTTCTGGCATTGTCATTTTATTTCAGTCAAATAAATCTCATGCATACAATGGCCCTCATAAGCAGGATGAACTTAACACTGACCATATTAAATTAATGTCTCAGTGACTAGCATGCAGTCCTGTAGATACAGGTTATTTCTTATCAAAGAATACTGGTGTTCACAGACTCCCTAATGAAGTGTAAAGACACAGTAACTTATAATTTATTTATGGTTTTAAATAAAACCAGGGATATTGTCACAAGCAAAACAGACTTGACATGGAGAAAACTAATTTGAACCAATTCAAGTATTTTTGTGCAGTGAGAACAAAAACACTGTCACCTTTCCTGTCCCAGTTCCCAAGCTTAAATTCACCCCTGACTCCTCCCCACCAGCAGATGACTGTCATGGGTAACTGGAGGTGTACAGTATGTCCACAAGAGCTCCTCTCTGCTGCTTCTCCATCCTCATTTTTTCCCCGTTTTTTCAGTGGTGGATCCCTGCCCAGGACTCAGTGTGAGTATCTGCTGGTGTGTCATGGACTGTCTCCACCTCATTGTTCTTCAGGTTTGGTTTCCCTCTGCTAAGAGTGTTTCTCACTCTTATTTTTGCCCTCTTCTGTCCTCTGCCCTATGTCTGTGTCCCAGTGCATGTTGATGGAGACTGACAGAGTAGAAGAAGAGTCCTTCAGAGATGGCACTTCATTCAAGGCTCGGTTCAAGGTCAGGCTGGACGGGGCTCTGAGCAACCTGGCATAGCTGAAGATGCTCATTGCAAGGGTCTTGGACTAGGTGACCTTTTACAGTCCAGTCCAAACCCAAACTATTACAAAAAATATCGATACAGATACCATTCCTGTAACTTTTTATTACAGTTCTGTCCTAAATCCTATAACTGGCCTCTAAGGAAGTTTCTGTCACTGACTGGAAGAAATCTGTTTCAAAATCAATGGACCTGAAACTTCTTACAGGTGCATTAATGGTGCCATGCTACAGTTAGAATTAGTTAGTATTACAATAAACAGTTACAGAAATATTAACTGTGTTAATTTCAAGGCCTAGCAGTCAAGGGTAGTGCACTGGCACGCCGCTATTTTATCAGATCATTATTCTGTAGCATTTAGCATGCAACCACAGGGCAACAACTTTAGGGATAAATTTACATGATTTAGAATAAAAGGATCGTTGGTGTGCAGTGCTGCCCCACCCTGCTGAGGGGCCCTGTTTTTTAAGGTGTAGGGAATTGCAGTGTCTTTCAATAAATGAGACCAGAAGGATTGCACAGAATAGTCATCATGATAACATGGGCCTGGTCTTGACATGTTGCACAGTTCTTGGCACTTCCTTATTGCTCTATTCTGTGTCTCCTGCAGGTAATACCTAAAGAATGCTTTATTCTTGAGGTGGTAAGATCTGACTTGGCCAAGAGAGGGATTACCAGGGCTGACAAAAGTTTGCATCTAAACCTTCAGTACTAGGATAAAGAGGGTGATCTAAAAAAAAGCAGAAGGGCGTTTGCTTTTGCACATCAGGTTTAAAGCTTTGCCTGTGGAACTCCATGACTCTTTCATTCTCAAATCACATAAGATAACGTTGTTGATGGATATATTCTTTTTTCGCTGGGAGACTTACAACCTCTGTCATCCTGCTTCCTAAGGTGTGTGTTTTCAGAAATACTTTAAAAATATGACATGGGGGTCGTAATTACTAGACTTGGCAGCAGAACTGCTCCTCACAGAGGAAATTAGGAAGTCTGCCAGCACTGAATTATCAGCTGCCAAATATAACTAAATATTGTAGGTTTGGTGTTAGATTCTTTTTTTTTCTGTTGAACTGTAAGGTTTCTTGGAGTTTTTGCCTTCTTAGCCTTCTTTATTTATTGCAGAGTGAATCTTTGTGAAAAACACAGCAAAATACCCCAACAGTTCCCTGAACAGTTCTCCATCTAAATAAAGAAGTGATTGAAAATGTGGGATTTTTCTTCTTTTAAAGTATCCTCTTCCCTCCAGAAAGACAGAAGATGGTAGTCACATCCAGAATTTTTTATTTGAATGTGGCTTACAGACAATTCTCCCTTTGAAGGTAGTCATACTGCTTTTCCCACATGAACTACCTTGAAAAGACTTGAAAACTGCTATGAGGACTTCTTTTCTGGTTTCACACTTCTAGGTCTTGCAAATCTTTATGGCCACTCCTATGCTGAGTAATATTTCTACTTCAGAATGAAACCTAAGCGTCTCATATCTCATGAAGGCAGGGGTTCGGGTGTGTGTAGGTCAGTGTGGAAATGGGTCTTCTTCCCAGTGTGGGAGTAGGCTGACCTTGTGATAGCCTAATGAAGTAATGAATTTGGGCATAAACTTGGATAACACTGTATAAAAAGGAGTACTTTCTATAGACACGTTTAATTTTCTGTAAAGCACAGTAAGTTGTCTTAGACTTAAGCTCAGAATGTCTAGGATGTTCTGTAGGTATTATTTTGTTATTTTTAAACTTTTAGCGCTCCAGTAGCTCAGGCACACACTTGGTGAAATTTCCAGAAGTCTTTGCTGTCTTTCCTTGCCATTTGGGCTATCATGTTGCAGAAGACAGGGACAGCTTTATGATACATATTCTTGCTGTGCACTGTAATGTACAGTTATTTTCTAAGCTGTTTATCTTTAATAGTATTTCCTTGGAGATGAAACACAGTGGAGCAGTCAAAGAAACAGCAACTTCTGCCATGCCTTCCTAGAGCTGCTGGCTCTTGAAAGCTCTGGCAGCCCTGGGACACACACAGAGAACATCTGCCTTTCAGATGCTGCTAGGGGAAACAGTGGACAAGCTGAAGTCCTGGTAGTGAGAGCCCTCTCCTGGCCCACAGCTCATTTGGTGGGGTAGTGGCAGCCAGCCTCCTGCTTCTTGTACTCCCTTGCACTGTGTTCAGGGCTTGTGTTTTCCACTTCCACTCTTCACATTTTGTGAAACCTGGAGTTGAACTAACAATGCAGGGAAATATAAAGGGGCTCAAGCTCCTCTGTCTCTTCTCATCTGTGAGCTGAGAGGCTTCAGGAGAGGCTGGGCTGCTCTCTGACAGGATCTGCTTTCCCAGCATCTGCAGATACACACTGGTGCTACTTTGGGTCACTGTCTGAAACTGGAGGATTCAGCAAGTTATCCAACCACCATCTACAGTGCTTATCTAGGGACTTTCCTAGCCCTCAGCGGTCACTGACTTGTGGCATGTCCTGTGCTCAGAGCCTACACCTGGGCAGCAAGATCCTGCAGTAGGCACCAGCTGTAATACACATCATCAAGACAGCTGTTTTAGTAGCATTTCTAATGACCCCCCCAGTCACTCTATCTCCTTCCACACCACAGATTTGCAAGGTTGTGCTAGTGGTTTGCTAACAACATGAGGACTGAAGCAGAAAGAGCAAGAGAAAGCATGACTTCAAATAAGGACCCTGTCCCAGGATGTTGTGGGTCCGAACATCCCTGGACTATGGGCACAGTGCCTTGGCCTTGGGTGCCCACAGCTGTTTCCCATTTCATCTCCCTGCTGCACTGAGAACCAGCACCATCCTCCATGGGCTGCAGGGGTGACATCCTATAAGCCCCCATTAGCTGTGCTGTGCTTCCACACAATGAAGACCATCTGCTTTGGTATTTCACTTTGTTGAAGTTCATGAAGCCTGTTTCTCCAGCCTGGCCAGGTCACTCCAGATGCCAGAACAAGCCTCTGTATCAGCTACTCCTCCCTGTTCTGTATCATCTACAAAGTTATGGAGTGTGCCTGATCTAAACTATTAATAATGAAATCACAGTATCATAGAATGGTTTGGGTTTGAAGGACGCTTTCAAGATTATCTAGTTCCAAGCCCCACCATGGGCATGGACACTTTCCACTAGATCAAGTTGCTGAGAGCCCTGTCCAAAATGAGTTTGAACATTTTCAATGATGAGAAGACTACTCTGGACAATCTGCTCCAGTGTCTCACCATCCTCCTTGTAAAACAACCACTTTCTTATGTCCAGTTTGACTTTTCTTCTTTCAGTATAAAACACTTGCCCCTTGTCACTACAGGCCCTTTTAAAATGTCTTTCTCTATCTTTCCTATAAGCCTCTTTTATATATTGAAAGGCTGCAATAAGATCTCCCTAGAGCCTTCTCTTCTCTAAGCCAAACAACCCAAACCGTCTCAGCCTTTCCCCATCAAAGGCATGCTCCAGTCCTCTGGCCGTATTCATGACCCTCTTCCAGCCCCACTTGAAGGAGCTGAACAAGTTGAACCAAGATTGGACCCATTACTGACCACTGGTGTACACCATTCATGGCTGGTCATTGTGCCACCAAACGCAACTGTCTTGGCCCAGCCATTCAGTCAGTTTTCCATCTACCTCTCTGTGCCCAGTCTAACATAGTTTATCAGTTTGACTATTATGATCTAAAACCTCAGAGAATGTTACACAGGACTCTCAAATTAATAAATTGTATATATTTCTGTAGCACTTTGTATGTAGAGAAGACCACAGTATCCTAAAACAATTTGATGCATAAATGATTGCAAGATGCTTAAACATTGAATACAGTAAGTCTGTCATGTATTTTCATGTTAGTTGGTGAAACAAATTTTCATGGAACCAAGGAAAAAAATAGATTTATAGAGTCTAATCCCAGCTCCTTCTCAGAGGAGGTGTGATTAGATAATGCTGTTCAGGGCCACGTCCGGTTAAGTCTTGAACATATACAAGCTGGAGATGCAGATTTTCCAATTTTTTCTTTATTTTATTTTATTTTTTTAATTTAAAAGAGGTAGAAGATCCTTAGTTTCTGCTGGAAATAGTAAAATCATAGCAGTGTAAAAGTTAGCTGGTATATGCTATGCACACCCTGTGTGTCTGTTGCAGCTACAATGGCTGACAGTACGAAGTATTTGAGGGGTACTGAGGCACCTAATGGTGGATGTGACAATACACAACATGCATAATTGTACCGAGTTGATTGTGTAAGAAGAATTCCACACATTCCACAAACCTTGGCGAAGTTTCAAACATTTAACACGCATTTGAGGCGACTATTCTTAAAGTTTGGTTTCTTGAAGTGACCATTGAGTTTCCACTTAGTCCAGTCGCCATCACAGGTCTTGTTTGCAAAGTTCCTCAAGTATTCATATTGATTACTCAAAAGCAGTGAAGCCCTGGCAAAACTCATCTGTGACTCTTTGCAGTTGATAAGGTAGATAAATTACCAGTACTGCAAGTAGAACTCAGTGCAGTATGCAGTTAAATTTGCTTGACTTATGCTGAGATCTGTTGGTTGATTTGATCTTTCATACATATTGAGCAAAAATTGTAGCACTTAATCTAGCTGGGCAGTCCCAGTCAAACATTTCATATCCCTGTCTGCCTGGATCTTCCACAGATCACAAGAATAGGATGAAACTCAGAAGATCGTGGGTAGGAATGAGGAAGGTATTACATGTCTTCAGCTTCAGCCCATCTGTGGGGTTGCATGATGAACAAGGCCTTCTTAGCTTTAGAAGAGGAAGAAAGGAAGTTCGAACTGCTAGTAGTAAGTTTCACCAGGACCATCCTCTCTTATTGCTGAATTTTCAGGTGATACTGGAAAATTAATGTTTTCCTAAATCCTAAGGGAACAACAGAGAAAGAAAAAGAGGGAGGGATTTTATTTCTTTTCTATTGTTCTAGAGATAGGATGTGCATTCCTGGAATTTCTCTGATTCTAGCTTGCAAGTGAAGCATGATCAGAGTGCTTTTAGAACAAAGACTGCACAAAGAGAAAAACAGTCATAAATGGAAAACCTTGCAAGCATACTTTACTTCTTCATCATGAGGAAAAAAAAAGGCCCCTCACAGTCCTTTTCCAGTAGGCCATAATATCTTGCAGGTCCAGTTACTGCAATGCAAATGGAACCATGAGAAAAAAATACAATATGATGATGGACATCAGCATACATCACTGGTAATGTCTAAAGGAAGCTGGAGATGCATCAGCTTCACCAATTCTACAGTGATCTTCTGATGGAATGTTGTACCCGGTTCCTCTGTGACGACTGTGGTATAGGGAAGAGTAGTGCTAAGTTTCTGCAACTCCTATAAGCAAGTGCTTTGAAGTGTAGTCTTCCAGGAGAAAAACAGACTACAGATATAAAGTAAATAGACGGCAGCTGGAATGTTTATGCCATCATTTTGACACTTCTTATCAAGAGGATAAAAAGCCTGGTACACCACGTGGAAATAACCCACAATGTCCAATATAAAAGAGCGGAACGGATATCTCAGCTGTATATAAACCTGTTAAAAATGAGTAAGCTTCCAGAGGTATAGGACATTATAGATAATTTCACCAACTTCCTCAAAATTCCTTCTCCCAGAAACTGCTCCTTGCTTTCACTTTGGAGCATCATGAAGTTACTATTTGCTTTGGCCTGGAAGTCTAGCAGTGTCTCATGGAGTTCCCAAAGTCACCAGGTCACATCATACCTGATCTGTTTTAGGTTCCAGGATGGGACCCAGCATAGATTTGATTTCCCATGCTGACAGAGAATTGTGGCCTGAAACTGGGTAATGCATTTAGTAATAATTCTCCAACCACAGTACAACAGGGCTATAATATTTCTGTATTTCACAGAGCTGTGGAGGCTATATATTAATGTGCATACAGCTCTCAGAGTTTATACTGTGGACTTGAGAAAAATATATTTTGTTTTCTTTGTACAACTGTGGTATTAATCCAGCCAAAACAAATTCTGCTTTTACTCAAGACCAGACATTTTACTTTTTACAGTTTAAGAATATTTACTAAGCATTAATACTCTAACCTTCAGCTGATAGTCTGAAAACAGAATAAAGCTGAAGGTATCTTCCACTGAATACTGGCATGCTGTTTGTCAACTAGAGGTATTAATACACTGCAATTTCATAGTTATGTGGAGGTCAAAACATTACAACTTCACTAGACTGTGCAGCTAAATGGTGATGTGCTCTCCACACCTTCATGTCTGAGGCCCTGTCATGTAACACTGCAACAAGCATCAGTGCTTCTACTTCTATTCTGATTCTCAGCCTGCAAAAGTAATAAATAATCCCCAACACACAATTTTTTTATTTCTTTGCTTCTAAAGAAACTTCATGGAATTCCAAAATTCCCTGTAACCCAAGAAAAAGTCTTGCTTCCTTCTTCTTTCTGCAATATTGAAGTATGCTTCTCTGGCTTTTATGCATACTTTGAGAGGAGATAACAATAATAACAATAATAACAACGACAATAATAAAATAATAACAATAACAATGACAACAACAATAACAAAATAATAACAATAACAAAATAATAATAATAATAATAATAACAATAACAATAACAACAACAATAATAATAATAAACAACCCTGGTAGAAACTGGAAGCACGGACGTGTTAAAATCTTCCCTGTGTTGGACAGTGCATACTGACGGTCAGCAATGAGCTGCTGCCACTTCTGAGCAATTGTTTCCATTTTGCACAAGAAGCTTTTCACTTGATATCTGAAGAGCGTGTTTTACTTGATGTTTGTCTCCCTCTTGGTAGTGTACAACTGTCAATCTTCTTCTAAGCCAAACACAGGTCAGGAGCCCATTTTTGTCACAGCTCCTGTGGGGAACTAAAGCAAGGAAAGATTGTGCAGAAGCAGGAATTTCACAATCCTTGCTGAACTTGTAGTCTCTCATGAGACATAGAAAATTTAACAGAACATGCTTTGTTTCTCTTTTCATACCCTGGGAAGCATTTTGTCAATTGACGGTGCAGAACCTTGCAGCCTGGTTGATGCATTATGACCCTGGTTCGCTCTGACATGCACTCAGCAGCCGCTGGAGAAGCTAGGCTGTTTCTTCAAGCTGCATGCAGCCTATGGTACCACCGATTTTTCAGGACAAGAGAGGGATGTAAATCTGTTTCTAACGACTGCAACATGTTTCAAATTAAAAGCAGCTGTCGATCTTTTAGATTTTGGACAATGGTGTGTTGCAAATGCCTCTTTTCTGTTACTGTTTGGTGCTACTCCTGTGAGCCAGTAGAGGGCACCCTGACATTTCATTTTAGTGTTATTAACTTCAATAGATATGCTGTCTTTCTGAAATTTAAAGTTTTTAAGTGTACTCTTAGCGTACATAGAGATTCCTATAGATAATGGCTATTGTATAAAGATAATTTTGAAAGTCTGCTTTTTCAATATTATCAAAACACGAATATTAGAATTTTAAAACCCCCAAACAATACAAAAGCCCAAGCTGTGGAAATCATTAAAGCTCACCCTACTTACTTTCATCTGTCATATTTTCATAATGTAGGTGATTTTTTTTTTCTATAGACCTTCAGAATTGGTTAATAAAACACACCTAAGGGTTGAAAAGTCCAGTAAAACAGTTGAATAGCATCCACATCACCAATCTGTCCTGAATAGTTATTTTTAGGTGTCACCTAGCTACTGATCCTTCCAGCATAAAACTTTATTATTTCAATCAGATGCACACACACGCTTAAACTAAGCTTTTTTCTTCCCTCTGCCCCATATAGTAATAGAATTGCAGATACTCATCTTCAGAAAATATAGAATTAAAAAAGAAAAATCTGAATATCTTTTGAAATTGTTAATTCAAGCACAAACTATTTGTCACAGAATACATCTATCAGCCTTTAGCTAGAAGGAGAGTTGCTTACTTTGGCCCAACCTGTCTCAAGGAATATATTAAAACATTAATATTTTGACAGTTCACAGCGTCTTTTATCTGAACGTTGCTGAATATTTCACAGATATTAATTGAGGTTCCTTCTAATAGCGGAATTTTTTTATTATAACTAGTTTATATATGAGCCCTTGAGGAATAAGTGATTAAAAACCTCCTTTTACAAAGTGTGTTTTGAAATAGTTCTGTCAGTGCACACTGTGAGCTTAGGGTAATTTCAACTGTGTTTTGTTTTGTTTGTCTAAAAATGCATTAGGAGTAAGAGGAGGTGTGGAAACCAATACTGTCTAAGAATTAATTAAATTGCAACTTGACTGCCAGAGATAAGTGAGAGAATAAGGAACAGTAAGTGTTTTCAGGAGTAAAGTTGCATTCTCCAGGGACATTCCAGAAGTTATTCCTGTTGGTAAACTGCAAAGCTGAAAATACCTCTTAAAATTCTGAAGCAAGTATTCTTCCTGTGAAATCTTAAAACATTCACAAAACCAGATTGTAATCATATCAGCCTTATGCTCATGTGCATAAGGAGATAGTGCATGGAGCAAGAGGGTAACAAACTAAGGCACTGGGAACTTGGTATAGACAAGGCAGAGAGGACTCAGGTCCACCATCATGCAGAGACACATTTTCTTTAGACTTCCGCTATTCCTAGCTATCATTTTCACCATTTAGAATTAATTAAAAAGAAGACAAAACAGGCTGACAAAAAGAAACTAGGTCTTTTTTTGTCCTTATTGGAACAGAAAAATAAGTGAAGAACACAAGAGTGGGGATAGAGCTCCATGGATACAGGCTTCTGCTTCCACCAGCACACCACTTTTGCAGGGAAGGCTTACAAGCTCTGCTCCTGGCATGACAGTGTCAGCACATTCCTTGCGAGTATCTTGAATGTGCAAAGTAGGAATGTTTTGTTGATGAGCTCTGGAAAATCCCTTCTAGCAACCAATCTTTGCTGTCTTTATTCCTGGGTCCTTTCAGAGCATCATTAGTGACAGCAATTGCATCAGCTAGTGCTTTGTTCCTAAAGACCTAAGGGAATTCCTTACAGTTAAACCCATCTGGATTACAAAACACAGCGTTTCCAGGGAATAGGCAGTCTCAATGCCAAATTATTTGGATATTCTCTGTTGTGAAAGATTTTCAAAACTCCTGGACAGTACAGATGGCAAAATATCTTGTGATGGCTGAAAGCAAATCCTTTTCATAGGATGTTTAAATTTTTATTCCTTTCCACATATTTGGTATTTTTGCCTTCAAAGTATTTTTTTATATGCTGCAGGAGTATTGCAACCATTTCCCTAAGGTACCTACGCATACTAAGCCATGGCTGACAGGCAAGCAAGCAAGCAAGAACAGAATGGAATGAGCTATGTTACGGACCATGGATCAAAAAAGGCCAGGAGAACAGCGCCTGAAACAGCTGGAAAGGCCCAGTGCAATACCATCGTGTATCCATCTGAGACAGAAAGTGGATATAAACTCCCCAGCAACAGGAGTTTGGGATAGCTGGTATGTGGATGTCTGGCACCATGTAGAAACAAAGCATCCAGGATGCAAGTGTTAAAACATTGTCTGCCAAGCCCTCAGGCAGAGCCCATCATGGAGCCACTAGAGAGTGGCTTTTTCTGTATCCTCAGCTTTCTGGCATGAAATTCCGTGCATGTGCATGCGTGCACAATCCTGTACCTAACAGTCTATCCCACTGGTTTGGTCTGCTTAATAAAGAAGTCAACTCATCTATGTCATATTATCTGGGGTTCCTTTTCCCCCACGAGATTATGTTACTGTCAAAGAATAGAAGCTATCTTGCTTCAACATATTTTGTGAGAGATGACAACTTTTTCATATCTTTAAATGTAAATTGGAATTTCTTACATGTAAATGTCTCAGCATTGGAAAATTTTTCTTTTCTTTGTAAATTCTTGCTTTTGACCCAAAATGGAGAGTGAAAATGTTTACTGTTCTGCTGTCTTGTTTTAAAGTGTTCCACTGAAGCAAATGACTGCTGTTTTCTCTTGCTTATGCATTCAATGTCCCAGGTTTCAGTAGAAAAACCAACCAACCAACCAACCAACCAACCAACCAACCAACCAACCAACCAACCAACCAACCAACCAACCAAAAAAAAAA